>CM032882.1:35901438-36031438 GCA_019176425.1 Megalops atlanticus
GTGTTTTTACAGCTTTGAGAATGTCACTCAGATGAGCACATTTTCCCGAGTACAATTATGCACCTAAGTCCCCTAATTCTCTTGATCGGAGCTCTCTCTCCTGTGATCCCCTGCCTCCTTCTCCTGCCTGACGTTTGAGCACTCTATCAGCGGAGTCCCAGGGTAATCCAGTCTTCTGGCTGGGCCGCTGTTATTTGCCAAACGTTTTAGCACCTCTGCTCCGTGCTGTTGCAGTTCCTCAAGTCCACCGTGTCTCTCCGCCTCCCCAACCTGTCCCGGAAACCATTAAATCAGCGTATTTTCTAGAAATTGCCGTGTATCAATTCACCCACAAGTGTGTGGGTGTTCAGGAAAAGGTGAGTGGAGCCTTCAGATGAAACAGCGCTTAGTTAACGCTGAAAATAAAAGGCTTTGAAGTGGCCGGTGCTCACTTGCTGTTCCGCTGACTACAACCGACCAATCACAGCTCTGTTCCTCCTTTGCACGTTACATTACATCAAGTTCTTCAAAGTGGAACTCGGAATGTTATGTAAGCACCCCAATTACTGGCCACACCAGTATAAACTTACAATTCATACTTAAACCTACAGTTTGTTTTGGACCTGAGTCTTTTTGCAGTACCTCGATGTGTTCTCACTGTACAGACATCAGGCTGAATGTGAGTCATTTGTACACAAGCCAGACTGAGAAAGGCCCCTCTGTGAATCGGCACAGTCAGTGTTCAGCCTGTGTTGCTGGGTGTGAACCAGCCCCTTTCTCTGTCTTGTGCTGAGGCCTGGGTTCAAGGTCAGAAAAGACAGTCAATGGATTCAGTGCATGGTCAGAATGTTCTTTGAAAAAAGCTAATTATTAAGTACCTTTAATTTCACCTCTGAGCTATTCACAAACTCTGTTTCCAAGCTGTAAATAACAGAGAACGGACAGGCTGTTGAACTAATTGCAGAAGGAACGTTTGTATAAAGCTGTTGCGATCATTGTCCATGTTTAGTCCCCAAGCGATCATTGCTGGCATGAGTATGAGCTAATTTCTCAACACCCTGCCTCGTATTGTATTGGCTGTCTCACAGGACTGTTTTGGTACATTGTCTTTCTGGACCTTGTGGAATCACAGTCTGTTCAGAAGATTGAGTGGTGTTATTCACGGCTCCGTGTACCAATCTTGAAGAAATCATGCTGGGCAGCCCTCTTTTCATGTACAGCTGCCTTTACACATTCCTTTTCCTGCGGGCATGGCAGGTGACTTATGGGAATTGAGTTTGCCTTTCCTCTTGTTGTAATTTTGGCTGTGTCCGTGTTTCCTGTTAGCCAGGGATAGAGGACAGGGAGGGACACACACACACACACACACACACACACAGATGCCGTGTTGTCCCAGATGAAAGAAAGGCAGCAGGTGTGCACTCCTCAATATTTGATACCTGCAAACATAGTTGTCCTCTCTGCCACATGAGGTACAGTGCACCCAATTCTACACAGAAACCCTGGTTAACCCATCTTACTGCTTATTGCCAGTGTCTGAGCATCCATTTACCGCTTTTTGAGGCCTGGCTGTTTCAGTTATTTATTTATTAAGTGTGAAGGGCAAGATGGAAATCCTTTTATAGAGGGGTTTGTTTTCGAGTTAGGAGTTACTCAAGAGGTCTTGTTCTTGGTTTGCCTCAGAGCTCTTTGCTTTAAATTTCAAGTGAATCTTGTGAGCGAGCCCCACATGTATTGTGTTTCATGCAGCCAGCCTTGTGAATTGCAGGGATCTCTTCCCAAAGGGTTGTGTCAGTGTCTCATTTTAAACCAGACCACCATTCAGATGCACGGCACTGTGTTTTTTCACCGGTGCTAAAATGGATTTTTCCTCAATGACTTTAAATTCCAAGGTTAAATGACACGTGAAGCATTTCCAGCAGGCATGCTTGAGTTTCATCAACATGCCGCTGTGCATTGTGGCCCGTGATCAGAGAGGCTAACAGCACTGGAAGCATTGAATATGGATCCAGGAGGGCATGCTACTGGGGTTGTATTGCATGCAGCGCTCTTCCTAAGCCCCCAGGGGCTTTGCTGGGGACACTGTAGTCATGCTTTGCCTGATCATTGAGGCTTTTTTCAGGATCGTTTGAGGCTTTTTTCAGGATTTCGAAGATTTTCTGTATGGCTGATGCGTTTGACAGGCCATTTTAAGATTGGTCAATGGTTTCCCCCGCATGCACATGTGAAGGACTGCGCCATCTCTGCCCCATCTCACGCTGTCACTTTGCTGGGGACAGCCTGGTCTGGGAGAACTGTGACGGGACCTGTCACGTAGGGCAGAACTCTGTGTGTGTCAGAAAACTGAGACGACACCTTGTGTTCAACAAAATGTATTCCAGTATTATATTTTGCTTTGATGCTTACAAATTATTAGTTCGGTAGAAATGAACAATATGTATTTAGTAAGAATGCAAACAAATATCACACTTTCTTACATGAATTGTTTTAGGATAAAAGGCACATCACCAGTCACTCATTAATAGTGTTAGTAGGTAAGGGTTAGTAGTCTGTTATGCAGAATGGTACCTTCCTCTGTAGTTGTGCTCCTTACATGTGGAACTGTCAATTGGGGAGTGGGTGTTCCATTCTCTCTCATATGTCTGCTCTGAAAAGAGTCCATATTGTTCGTGCAACTGATTCAGATTAAGACACATATTAAATGACACATTTCACTGTGCATCCTCATTATTTGAAAGCTGTAGTAATTGAAAAGGTAGATATAATGAGCACCACTGGATCTTGGGGGTGCCCTGGGCTGTCGGGTGTGGTCCCATCTTTATAGCATCCTCCACCCTCCCAGAGCATCCTAACAAGCCACCCATTTGAGTGCGGGTGGAGAATATAGCAGAACCCTTCTGACAGGGCAATAACGTCCAGGACATTTTCATCTTCAAACACCCCGCACCCAGAAGATCTCGGCCTGTCTTAGCTCTCCAGTCGTCAACAGATTGCTGCGGTCTGTGTCAGACCATTTTTCCTCACAGTTCATGGTGAGTGCAACGGCCTTCCGTTTGAGGAAGAGCACAGGTGGATTGCCTTTCATCAGTTTCCTGGTGGACAGGAGCATCCTGTCCCAGCACTGCTTGAGCCGGGCTTTGCGCTACATCACAGAGCAGTGCACTGCCTGCCTGTAGCTTTGAACACTGAGCTGGCAGGAAGGAGGATTCCCGGGCGGACCTTACGCATCCTTGTACTGACATACAGACACTGGGTGGACTCAGTACTGACCTGGGATCAGTTTTGGCCTGGCGTCAGGCCCGCAATGACTTCATTTACTTGTACATGTCTTGACAGTGTAATTATGTTGATATTACACGTTGTTGTCTGTCTGAGCTGCATAAGCACATCTTGTATCAGTTGCATAGTGGAAGATAAGCAGGCCAGACTAAATTATTGGAATAAATTATAGTTAGGGTCATTGATTTTGAGTTAATTTTGACATTTGACTCTTTGCATAACACTAATTGAATCAATTCTATGGTTCTTTCAGAAGAAATATTGCGCTGACATATTCATGACACAAATGCAGATTTTGCTTCAGTGTCCATGATCGAAACTTGAAGTGAGTCAGTGCAGAATACAGATCCTGAGTTGATGAAAATACATTTAGTTCCAGTTTTGTCTGTCATTTTACAAAATGACTGCCAGGAATTTGCTCTCATCTCACTGTGGATAAACAGGGACAGGGTTTAGCCTGGGAAGAGAAAAGAAGTGCAAGCAGAGTGATATCCATTTTTGCATAAGATGTTATAATATTAAGGTTCCTTAATATAGCTATGACACTAAGAATCAGTCTGCTCTGGATAAAAGATGAAGAACTGCCCAGAAACTGCAGAAGACCCTGTTATGATGCTATGGACTGACCCAAGTCCAGTCCAGGTCATGCACAGGTGTGAGGTCTGTTACTGGTCCCAGCCTGGTGCCTCTCTGGAAATGTTTCACTGAATACTTCTTTTTCTATTTCATTTTTATTGTGTCAGCTGTGGGGCACAGTCGGAAAGAGCATACCTCGTAACGCTAAGGTTGCGTTTTCAATTCTGAGATGGAGCATTGCTGTTGTACCCTTGAGCAAGGTAGTTAACCTGCACAGCCTGAGTAAATATTGGCTGTATAAAAGGATGATATATATGCCATGTACTGTGCTCTGGAAAAGGGACTCTGTTAGGCATATATAAATACTACAAAAGAATTTTGTCCATTTAAAATGATGGATATTTTAGCACATGGCTGTGGCATAGTTCTGTATATCACCTAATGTTTGTCATCCATCTTCCCCTAATCATCAGCTAATTGAGCAGTAACAAATAATACTGGTTGGAGTAGGTATTAAATCAAGAAAATGGTCGTCCTTCATGATCCTCTGATATTTTTGATATCAGACGTGAGGATAGGAGGGGACTTTGAGAAATGTATTTACAAAATTAAAGCTTATTTAAGTTGCAGCAGTTGCATCTAAGATTTGCTGAACAGCTGTTGCAGAAGCCGCTGTAAGTGCACTGAATTAATTTAGAGCAGGAGAGAGGTGAGAGCATTATTAATGTCTGTTTTTGTGCTCACTTCATCAAGGTTTAACTGTCACCTGTGGGGTGGAATCTGCTGTAATTAGTGGGACATGTTTCCAACATGTGAAGCCAGAGGAGTGTTTGACCATGTAGTTGAACCCTCTTTTGTTTTTATTTGCTACATTGTGTTCTCTTTTTAAGATAAAAGCATTGACATTTTCATTTTTTAAACAGCACAGAGAGGTGTTGCACAAAGAGTTTAAACTGACTTGGAAAACAAATTGTTCAAAGAAAAAAAAGGGAAGGAAAGGGTGTTGTAATGGTCATAACCATATCTCCTTTTATCCTGTCTTGGCCGGAACTGTATTGTAGCGTGCCAGACTGGCATAGCTCAAAATTGCCAACCTTACCTTTGACCCCAAATGTGTTCCAGGAAACTGTTTACCTGGCCCTTGGTTTGCTGTAGATAGCCCTCCTGGCAGATGTCACACATATTTGGCATGCAGAGAAGAAAGGAAATCTTGTAATGTATTTGTGTATTTCCTTATTCTTCATCATAACACCAGTGACAGTCATGTGTTTTCCCACACAGCATTTCATTTTTTTTTTCCTGCAGGCAGTAGCTTCATTTGGGTTAGTTCAGGCAAAAAATGACACACTTTCACGGCCGCAATATAATAAAGACTTCAGTTAAATTGAAAACAGCCATGGGGTTTATGTCATGGAAACCATGGAAGCCATCTATAGTCAACTTAAATTGTCAGTTCATCAGACATGTTCGGTTGAAATCTGTTGTGCATTTCATGTGTAGAAAGAAGGTAAGCAGAGTTTATGTTACATTCTTTATTTACCTAGCAGATGTCCTTATCCGGGGTGACTTACATTGGTAACATTCTACATATTATCCACATTACGTATTATGGCCAGATATTCACTGGAAAGGTTCAGATAACTGAATGAGCAACCCTTTGCACAACCTGTGTTGGATGACTAATAAATATGATCATGATAACCTTTTATATGAACTGTAGGTGTGTGTGTGAAAGCGTCACAATAGAAGGGAAAGGGCCGTGTGTGTGTGTATGTATGCACGTTTATTTGTGCTTAAAGATTTGAGTTTGGTCTTTGGTCAACATTGCTGATAAAATGAAGTGTCTAAGCCCTACTATGATAAAAGCCTTTGTACTGAGCAGAGAGGCTCTGCTCTGACTGTGCTGGTGTTTGGAAACTGCTTGCACAACCTCCATGGCATTGCAACATTAGCAGTTTGAATATAAGAGGGAAATCTTTCTGCATCACGCTGCAAAAAAGGGTGCAGCCAACTGGCGCCAGGGTTTATGGTGCCAAAGGTGGCATTTCTTTTTTTTTTTTCATGCCTACGTCCATCTGAGTTTGTGTGTGTGTGTGTGTGTGTGTGTAGGTGCCTGTGTGCCTCTGAATTTGTGAGTGGGTTTATCTGTATGACAGCCTGTATCAGGAGCCAAGTTTTCGTTTATCTGTTTGACAGTCTGTATCAAGCGCCAAGTCTTCTTTTCTTTGTTTCTCTTTGCTGCCAAATTGATACTTTTTTCTGACAAATTTCCCTCATCTGAAATTCTCAGCAAGAATGCATTTTGGGCCTGTTTGCAGGCCTGTTTGCAGTCCTCCCAGAGGTAAACTCCACCAGTCCAAAGCTGAGGTCTGTCAAACCCCCTCGCCCAACATACACAGATGCTCCAAGTTAGTTTTGAAGAGCTTTAGGTCTTTAGCCTCGCAGAGAACTACGTTACCTTCTGTACCCAGCTTCCTGCGTTGGTGTCACCCTGCTATCCCTGTCTCCTCTCCTTTCTATTTAAAGTGTGTTCTTCACAGCTACCTCCCTCACTCGGTGGGAAGGCTTCTGTCACCCTTGTGTCTGTGAAAACACCATCGTGTCCGCTATCTTTTTTTTTTCCTCGCACCGCTTTTTAACTTTCCTGACAAGGCGCCTGTCATTACCTAATCAACAAAAGTGATGAAAAGCCCACATTAGTGCATCTCACCGCCTTCTGCAATGCAAGGCTTTTAAACACTTGCATGAAAAACAGCAAATGTGTTCTCTCTAAAAATAAACAGTAACACACCACAAACCCACCTGACTGTGGAGAATGTGTTGCTTGTCAGGTCTGAGCACGAATCTCATGTAAGCAAAGGTTTCTGAGCTGCAGTCTATCATGAAGGGGATAGCTGATAAGCTGACAGCAGGTCAGGATTTTTGGGCTTCCAGAATACCAGGCGCGTTTGGAAGTTCTCTCCTCCTTATCTTTCATGTGCCGTTAATGCCTGAAGGGATTACCTTTATGTCTGTATCTCAAGTGGTTTCCTGGCTCTGTCAGTGTGTCTCCACCACTGTAAAAGTCTCTCCTTGAGCTGTGTTGGCATGCCTACTGCAGGGGTTAAACTCTTATCAAAAACAGACTGTTCATGTGGACCATTTTAGTCCAGGTTGTTGAATCCACTGTGGTGACCTCAATAAGCATGTGGGAAAAGGGCAAGGGAGTCACTGTTTGGTCACAAGGAGGAAATTAGAAAAGATAAAATGGGAGGGAATCCGAAAAACCACATTCTCCACCCCCACCCATTGGATAAGTGTCATTATGTTCAGTCTTCTAAAAATAGCTCCTGTACCCTCAATTTAGAAAGACATATGTTAACACTGCCTCCCGACTGAGAGGTTGTCGCAGTATCAAAGTCCAGGTGTGCCATCTAGTGGGAGGTTTCTAGCATTGCACCCCGCTGATCCCCCTAAGATCTCGGCTCTCCTCCGTTCGGCAGGAGTGCATAAGCAAGCCCGCTCCCGCGCGCGAGCACGGCTAAATAAATCGGTTTAACAAAGAAACGGAGCTGGCATCCTGAGAGGCTGTTTCTCCACAGCTCAGGAAAGGGGGTGAAAAAAAGACAAGAAATTCCCTCAGCACGGGGGGTTGGCTGGGGAGGGGGACTGAGCATGCTCGGAGCGGGGACCGGAGCTGGAGAAATGTCTGCCTGTTAGACGGCCGCTGAGAGGCAGCTCGGGAAGGGGAGCACAGGCAGCGGAGCGGGACAGCGTGTGAGGAGAGCGCTCGCGTGAGGATGAGAGGGCTGTGAGCGGTGGACCAGGCGCTGCCCCGACGCCCGAGTGATGCTGCTCACCCTTCTCTTCTATCTGCGCGTGAAAGGTACTGCCTTCTCCATTTCCGCTGCGTGTTGTAGAGGGAACGGCGGGCTCCGGAGACAGGTGATTTTTGTTTCCCCCCCCCATGCCACCCCGTGCAGTTGTGTACGCAGTGCATGGAAGCTAGTTTGGCAGATCGCGTTGTGTAGCGTTGCCCCTCTGCATTGTTCTGCACCAGAGCTGGGTTTGCGCCTGTTCCGAACAGGCATAGTTTCCTAAGCATCTTTTCAGGTCTTAAGCTGGTGTTTATACTGCTCTCCCGAGACTTGCATTTGTTGGATCTGATGACTGTTGTAGGGCAATTAAATCACAGCTCACTGTTCTTTCCTTTGTGACAATGTCAAGACAGGAGCAATGCAAATGAATTGTATTTTTACTTGTGCATATATATATATATATAATTTTATTACAGCATCAGTTGTCAGCTTAGCCCTAAGTTGTTCCATATGGGGCGAGTCATACTGTACTTAAAGGCATGACAGGAACAACGTATGGATCACTGCCTGGTGAAATGGATTGCTGTGTTGAGACCTGTGTCTGTGAGAATGAGTGACGCATTGGGGTCGCAGTCTCTGGATAGTGATTCTTTTTTATGTTTTTGACAATGGTGGACAGGACTGGCTCTCGATAACTGTCTGGTGGCTAGCTGTCTGCACATTTGAGGGATGCTTTCTGGTTTTTCCTGTCCTGCGTGGACAATTTTGCCATTGCGGAACTCGCAGATATGGATGTATCGTGTTACTATCGTGTTACCATTTAGACTCTGTGGCGTTCTGTGTGGGTGTGTGGGTGCGTATGTTTAATTGTGATGTGCCTATTTGAAGTAATCTTTTGAAGTTTTCCCCTGAAATGTGGATGTTATCTGGGTCATCCTCATATTTCTTTTATGTATGCACATATTACACTCCTTACAGTTTTAGGGGTACAGGCTTGAACAGCTCAAGATCGCTCTGTTATCGCTATTGATTAAGTGTTTCCTCAGGGCCAACCGGCTTGAGCTGAGCTTGTTTGTTACAGATCAAAGTGTGCCCTCAACATGACGAGGTAATTAACATCCACCAGTACCATGGCTGCTTCTTTGGCAGCTGTCTTTGTTACTTCTTTAACAAATTCTTTTTGTCCACTTCCATGCAGCTCTCTGAGGAAGCGTCAACCTTTTGTGCCTCACCTCTGTCATGGTTTTTCTTTTTTTCTCCTGTAGTCACCTCGAACATAGACACTATTTTACTTCTTGGAGACTTTCGCCAGACTCTGTTTCAGAGAACGCAGTCTAGCAGTCAGACTTTGGTTTCATGGTGATGATGAACAAAGTAAATTTATGCTCTCATGAATACTTCTTATGTATGTACTGTTGCTTCTGGTGCATATCTGATCACAGAGAATATTAGCTCTCTCCCCTTTCTGAGCGGCTCGGATTTGGACCAAGTTGCGCAGCTTGGTGTAAGGTCTCTGGGTTCTGTTGCCAATGGCTGTGATTGTCCCAGCAGTGGCTCATGTATATGCCCCAATCTCATATGCCTCGCACGCACATCTGACATCTCCTCTCAATTTGACGGAACAGGAAATCAAATGAGGGCAATGGGATTATCTTATCGGGCAGCACAGAGTGAGGTCGATGGAAGTCATTAAATTGATTTACAAATGCAGGCCAGACCAAACGGCAGGCATCAACAAAAGGGAGTTGTTTAACATTTCTTCATTACCCAGGTACAGCTAATTGTTTAGTTTTTTTTAAATTAGCACACAGACTGTAGCTGTCTAATGAGGGCAGAGGATATGACTTTCTCAGTGCATTTCCAGGACGTGTAATAGATCAATCCCAGAAACCCCCGCTGGGAAGTGTGTTCCTGTCTGCTCATGCCTAAAGCCAGACCGTCAGCGGGGCTGTTTTTCGGTTTGGCCCTCCGCAGTTGTGCCGTAGTGCTTTCACTGCTCCCCAACCAGCTTTTCTTGCACTGCCGAAAATCACAAAGGGGAGGAAGCACAGAGCTACGCCCTCTCTGGAGCTGTATTCCCCCCCTTGTTGGTTATGTAAGCCCGGAGCATGCACGCTGCACCGCGATACTCGCTCCATGCTGGAGTGTGAAGAGGCTTGTGCCTTCCCACATTGGACACGGGCTGGATGTTCACAAGAGCATCTGTGGGTCGCCGGCAGGAACTGCTCCTATCTGCCTGCCTGTGTAGGAGAGAGACTTTCAAGGTCAAAACAAACGTTTTAACTCACTGTTTTAACGCTGGAACCGTATCCTAACCCAGCTTTCCTACCCAAATGTTGTGCGAACCTCCTCCCCGAAGTTCTTTCTGTATCTGATCAAGTTTAATTGAAGGTGAATAGACTGACCGTCAACACGCAGTCTTTCACGCGTCAGGTCCTTCTCTTGTGAATGCATTGGGAAATCAGTCCTCATTCGTTATCACGCTGCGTTAATCACGTGGAAGAAGACAAGGAGAGAGAGAGGCGTGAAGGCTGCGTGCTCAGTGGCCTGGCTGAGACCCTCTGCAGCTTGACTGCTCTTGAAAGCAAAAAGTGGGCTTGCCTTCCATGCAACCAGGAGAACAGGAGTAGCATCTCATTGATCATTCTAACCATACTCGCTAATTAAGGACAGTAATTACATAAGACGCTGCCATTCCTTAAAGCGAAGAAACCCGCTAATTAATTTCTACTGGTGTCACATGGTGGTGCACGCTCTTTAGGAGATGTGGGAAGATGACCCAAAAAAAAGTTATCAAAGTTTGTAATGGTGCCATACGGTCATGCCCGGGGCACTCCCTGTTACAGTTCTTTCATCTGAGAACAGAACAGAGCTGGAAAACAGAAATGTGATGAGACGTGAACTGTCATCTTCAGCTCAGAACACAGGAAGCAGTCTTGATTAAGGAGTGTGGCAAAGCAGTTAGGCCTGATTGGACTTGCAGTCAGGAGGTTGCTGGTTCAAATCTTAGGTGGAACAAAGTTTATTAGCTTCTTTAGTGAAGGTCCAGCTGTATAATTGGATAGCATGTAGAGTGTTTTTATCACCCTGAATAAGGGAGTATAGTAAGCAATTCATGGTAATAATAATTTACAAATGAAGTTAGGAGTGTCTGTGGCATGACATGCAGGAAGGAGTCTCTTTATTCTAAACAGTTTGTTTTGTTCAGTTCTTTATTTAGTCTGATGTACCTTGTGGTTCAGTCAGCTGGGACTGCTGTAGTTTGGAGGAGAATCAGAAGCACACTCACCTAGCCTATTTCCCTTACTTTTCTAGTCCAGATACACTGCAGCAACAACCAGTCCTGAAAAGATCGCAGCAGTACTCCTGACATCATTATTGGTGGGGGTTTGAAATGAGACATGACCTAATCATTTCTCCTCAGTGGGTGTTGGCCTGGGGTTATCACCATGGAAACCGGAACAGTTCTCTGATGTGACTGGAGCTTTTTTAATCCTCTCACAGTCATCACAGGCTGCCACAGAATTATTGTTCATTTCTTTGCTTGGTCTTAAATTCTGTGGATGATGAGTGCCATTTAAGAGTGAAAGGGCTTTGTCAGCTTATCTCACAGATGCAAAACTCAGCCTGTGTTGATTCTCCTGCTTCCCGGAGGGACTGAAACCCGCAGAACTGACAGCCATGGATATTTTGATGTTAGACTCGATCGCAAATCATATCCATCATGCCGGTAGCCTTGCAGGATTTCTTTGATACCAGCAAGTCAGGGAGAGTGGAATACCTCCGCATGAAGGATTGACTGGATTGGTCGGTTAGTCTTCCTCAACCTCCAGGGAGGCGAAGTCAGAATCAGCGGGCTCTGTGTGCGTGCTGCAAATGCCGGGGTGGCGGAGCCGGGGAGGTCACAGTGTTCTGATCCCAGACCTGTTATGACTTGCACTGTAACAACACTGCGCTCTAGACACAGTGACTCAGGATCAGCGCTGTCACCAGCATCATCTAGCGAGTTTGCAGGCGTGCAATAGCAAGGCAGTCCCCAGCCACCGAGGTCAGCCCGGTCGCTATGCAGTGCGGCCGCCGGGGTGGAGGGTCGCACCGATTTGTCGAGCATCCCCTCCGAAAAACCGTACCTTTGGCAGGTGAAAGGGGCAGGTTGTCGTGCCACGTTCCGATTGGCTGACTCATCAGCTCACAGGGATGTGTTGACCGGGGTCCAGGGGAACCCACACACTTCATGTGCATTACAGTGATATTCTCTCGCCCACACGGAAGCCTGTTACATCACTGCAGTCATGCAGGCTATGCAGGAGCTGGGGACGAAAGGGAAGGAGTTGCTGTTTTTGTGATGTCCTCAGGCCCTCAAAATCAAATGCATGCCATTTTTGTTTTGCTATTTCATATCTCAGTGAATTGTAAGACACCTTTTCTGTGCAAAATTTCTACTGTCAAGTTGAGCACTGTTAAATTAAGAATTACTGGATTTTACCTTCCGTGTGCTGGCCTGTTTGCTCAATTGAAGTGTAAAATATTTCTCAATTAAAAAGTTAATTTAAGGTTTTTCAGCAAGAACAAAGGCAGATTTCCAAACTTGTCCGAGTCCCTGAAGGCTACGACATGGGTTCCTTTCATTTTAATCTGCAGTAACTTGATATTTCTCAATTAAAAAATATTGAAACTTTTTTTCCCAACCTCTTAAAAATCTTATATGAATTATCAACCGTAACTTGTATGACAATAACTTCAAAAAAGTTCCAGTAGCTGCAGGAACATCTTTGCTTCAGTCTGGATTTTTGGTGCTAAAAGCCAGCTGCAGGGTATATTACATGTAGTGATTCCTTTAGCCAAATCATATTCTTATGGTCATGTTTTGAAGATTTGTTGTCTATATTGTTTCACATAATCCACTTTCACTGTAGCCTGCTGTGACAAATCCTACTTTAAGGTTTCCTAATCCTACTCTCACAATAAGCACAAATCGCTTCAAGTGGACATTTATTGGTTTGCTTTTCGGCTTAAATTCCAGTGCATTGCACTTGTAATATTTGCCCATACACAGGCCCTATCCCACAATCCCTCACTGCAGATCCTCTCCCACACTGTCTCCATGCTCCCAGCAGGGGATCGCCTGACGTGGGAGGGGTGTTGTGTTTATCATCTTCCTGCAAGCTGGCACAACAATGTATGGAAGTGACTCAGTCCTGCACAAACGTCCTGCCCCCAAAAAGTTTGAACCTCTGGTGCTCCAGAAAATAAGCGGCTTTGTTGTCCGGCGGGTCCTCTCTGACAACTGCAGGACCTTCAGCCGCAGTGCCCTGTCTCTCCGGAGTTAAAAATGGCTGGATTTTTCGCGTTGCTCCACGACTCCTCAGGTGCAGTATTCTCACCTCTTGCTGAAAGGGACGCCATCTTGAATGTGTCTCTCTCCTCCCCCCTTGTCTTTCCTTTGTCAGCTCTGAGCTGAGAAAATGGGGCGATGCAACACTCATTCTGCTCAGGGGATTTTGGTTGGAGGTCAGCATTTTCGCTGTGTGATCTTCCAGGGGAGCGGAGAGTGGTACGTGGCAAGCCAGGCCTTACTCACCAAAAGTTGCCATTGGATTGTGTTGGTACAGTATGTGGGCTGTTTCCAGCTGTGTCCTGAAGTCCTCTGGGCTGTCTGTGTGGATGTGGCACGTGGCTGTGTTTCTGTTACTGTGGCTAATGTTTCTCATGCAGCGTGACTCTCATGGCAAGTGTTCATGATGAGAGTACCTTCCCTGAGACTCTGCTGACTCGGCTGGATTTTGAATGCACAGATTTTCAGGGTTTTCTGCTTCTTTAAAACATCGACAATCAAAAATGGCATTTTCACAGATTAGCAGCCTGAGTTGCTACGACTGGAACTGTGGGGCAGTTTTGAAAGGGGGCACATTGCTGTCACACAGCGGGTGGAGCATTGTCTGGGTGGCCGGGGGGGAGGCCACTGGGGGCTGGCGGTCTGGCATAATGTGAAATTACAAGGCTTGTAACCCAAATGTTATTGGTTTGATTCCCATGTGTGCGGCTGCCATACTTTTTAGTAAGGCCTTCAAGCCCAATATCTTTGGTAAATGTAAATCAGGCCTCTGCTAAGCAAATAAATTTAAAAAGATAGAGCTCTTCAGTCTGTACACAGAGACTCCCCCTTCTGTGTGCACAAAGACTCAGTGTGCTGTTGATCAGAGGATGGAGAGAAATTATGGCATTCACCTTCCAGCTGAGGACCTACAAAGGCTCATTTGTCCTCTTGTTCCCTCCCCACTCACCTCGTTGTTGAATCTAGAGCCCTTTATTGCATCTCTCAGCCCCAACACATTACGTAACTTGATATGTATTAGATGACTGCCAGTATATTTCTCAAAAAATGACTCAACTTGAAGTCATTCTACCCTTCAACCACAAGAGCTAACGTCATTTTCTCTCTGGTTTCAGTTTTGTGTTTTGTAAAACGTCTGCCAGATTGTGAGCCAGGGCTTTGGTTCTGTGGAGGTGGTGGCGCTGGCGCTCAGTGGCCGAGGAAATGAGCCACAGGCTGTGTCTAGCCCCGAGGCTAAATCATTTTATTATTTTTTAAAATCGGGCCCTTCTTGAGTTTTATTTATCGAACCTGGCCCACATGTGTAGGATCTGCTCCGGCCTGAGGGCGTTTTCATCGGTAGGTTAGCGATTTGAAGCTGATGGTGCGTGCTTGTGCACGTTGGGACATCAGTCAGTGTGTGGTGACACCCCTCGTTACCAGAATTCTCAGAGCATGTTTTCATCATGTGACCTCCAGGGACATGTGTTGATGGAGGCTTGGGGTTGTGTGGAGGTCATATTTGGTTGTAGCAAGAGAAAGCAGCATCAGCAAGCAGGAAAAAGGAGCATCTTTATTTAGCCATTGATGCAAGGAAAACATTTGAATGTTATACATCCTTTGCACATTATTGTTATTAGCAGTATTATATTGAACCCCAAAATATTGCTATGCTCATCTTTTCAAGAAATGGAGCTGAAAATGTCTGATTTCACCCCGCTGGGTGTCTTACTGCCTCCTGAAAAGGAATAATCTGATGCTTTTGGAGGGTTGAAATGCTGAAAAATTTAAGACAGAAAAGAAGACATGATTCATCGTGTTGTGATTCACTCTGCTAGCCGCTCCGGTGTTGAGCGTACCTCTCCAGCACAAAACCCAAATGGGCAAAGTGGTCGCGCTGTTTCCGCCTACCTGTGGTACGACACGGCCGTTAGAGTAGGCATGAGAGTAAAGCTCTCACCGGTGGAGAAGTGACCGTGGGATGGGGGAGAGAGAGACGCATGTGCTCCGTTGCAACGGTACATGTGCTCGCTTCCCGACAGCACCATGGATAGGGAAAAAAAAAATTGAGAGAAATTGGGGTAGCCATGGCAACGGATCCTCTTGATTTGCACCCACTATTCCCCGCGGGGGCCAGAAGTTAACAGGATTAGACCGCGATTCAAAAAGATGGCTGCGGTGAGGAGCGGAGCCCTTTCCTCTTTAATTAGCTTGTCTTTGCGCACGGAGGAAAAGGAGCCGCTCGTCAAAGGCGTTGTGTTTGACTGAGGCAAACACCCCGGCAGCCAAACACCCCTCGATTAGCGGAGGGGCGGAGACAAACGCCTGTAATTAATGCTAACGAAGGGTCACTGGCCTTTTCGCTCCGAACCTGGCTTACGTGTAAGGTGAGACACAAAGCACGCCATGGCAACGTGAGTCCTTTGGACAAATGGCAGTGAAGAATGGAGCTGTATAAAGCAGTCCACAGAGACAACAGAATTAAATGTAACCGAATTACTGCCAGTTCGGCTTTTATGAGGAACACAGTAAATTACCCTGACTAGGACATTTAGACTTCTCTCTCAAGTTGAGATTCTTTTCTTGTTCTCGCCTGTAATCTGTATTCATATATTTAGATGTCTTTTTGTCTTTACTTCAGCGCTTCAGTACTTTAATACCGTTTGCAACGCCTACGGGGGTTTCAGAGGTGGAGCTTTAACTACCAAAGTCTAGTCAGTACAAAAGACATATGGATGCATAGAGACAATGGGCTCAGTGATTCATCTCCCCAGTCGAAATGGTACAGCTGCTTATTATCTTAGAACTAAAGATCGTTCATCTTATGTGCTGCTACAGTACGTAAGGACTGAAAGGCAGCACTGTGCTGTAGCGTTACTCACGCAGCGTTCCCCAGTGAGACAAAGCACATTCTTCCCACGTCCAGCAGGGGAGCGGTGGTGCGCAGGACTGGAAAAAAAAATCTCTGTCGATTTAATCACGGACTTTGGCACCCGTGCTCTGCGGGGATGCCTCCGTATCGAGGTAGTCCATTTTCGAATGCCCTCCGTTAACCGTCACTAATAACGGTGGACGGCGGAGCTTTTTCTCCCCCACGTGTTTATTTTGTTTTGGGAAGGAGGCGTGGGCGTTGGATACAGGATTCCTTCATTATCGCCGGCGGTCTCCGGCGGGCCGGGGTTGCCATGGCAACAGCGGAGCGGAGCCCAGCGCGCGCCTGCCGCGCCCCTCAGACTCGGCGAGCCGGGAAGGGGGGATGCAAGTCTGAGGCCGCCGAGGCTGAGTGATTGAATTATAAACGGGAGAAACAGAGACGGGTCGGCCGCCGCCGCTGTTGCCATGACTCGCTCTCACGGCGACGGGCAAAGCCAATTAAAGCTCCTGCCAGGATTAGGGCTCGGCAGCGGGGGGACGGACAGTTCTCTGCCAGCTGTGAGGGTCACCCCCCCCCAGCTTCAGCTACCTGCTCTAAGAGATACGTCCGACATGACATTTCACATAGACACAGTTTACTAGACCGTTGCTTTGCAGGTGAAATGTGTATGGTTTACTAAATACATGTCTTTGGTTGTTTGTCAGGTTTTTTCAGCCCAGTTCTACCTACTCCAAGGGCTGTCTCACATGGCTTCCATATTTATTCCAACATTCAAGTGGACTTAGTGTCCAGTGTTGTCTTGTTTTTGCCCGTTTGCTTTCTTCTGACAGCTATTCACATTGACAATTTCTAGAAAGAATGCAGTCTTACTGAGAATAACAGTAATGCAAAATGATGATTTGAGTTGTTTTTTTTTTATGTGCCCCTTTCAGTTAAAGTCAGATACCGTTTAGCTGTTCTCTCTGTTACCCTGAGCTGGTCCAGGCTCGCATCAGTGAGACGTCAGTAATGGGCTGATAAGGGACGACCCCCGCCAGCACTGTTCTCACCCTTTGACTTCTCACATCCCTAATCCCTTCATCACTGCTCTGTGTAGAGCACCTGCTGTTCATCTGGCACAGATACGATGTTCAGGCAGCAGTGTAGCATAATGGTAAGGAACAGGGCTCATAATGGAAAGGTTGCTGGTTCGATTCCCCGCTGGGGCACTGCTGTTGTACCTTTGGGCAAGGTAGTTAACCCAGAATTGTCTCAGTAAATAACCAGCTGCATAAACGGAAAACGTAAACAATCGCAACCTATGTAAGTCGCTCTGGATAAGGACGTCCGCTAAATGACAATAATGTAATGTTATTCTAGCAAAATACCAGCGATGCACACTTTGTGTCTGAGTTTGTCAGCTCTGTATTTGCACTAATCAGAGGAAGTCACCCAGGAAAATGTTCAATTTGGAACATGCTGTGGGCTGAGTGATTGAATTATAACTGGAGAAAGGTCTCTGTGACACTAATGGGTAAAACAGTGCAGGCTTTGCCCCTGGGCTTCATGTATGTGGAAAATGTCAGACTCACTTCAGTGTACTGCTCTGAAGTCAACTTATTTCACAGTGCTAAGCAAAAAAAACTTTATTTTCTGACAACTGTTTCAGCTTGCTGTGCTGTGCATGGAGTGTTATGTCAGCGACGCTTTGTTAGTTGCGTGCAAAACTTAATTTTTGAGCTAATCAAATTTACTTTTTATTTATTCACAGTGCAAATTAAATTATTCCCATAGATCAATTCTCTCAGTTGGATTCTTTTTTTTTCATTAATTCCATAATAATTACAGTTTCTCAAGTTTCAATTCCAGCTTAAATTTCAATTCCAGTTCCAATTTCAGATTCCTTTTTCAGTTACAGTTACTTTATTTACTTGTGCCAGTTCCACTTACTGAAAATTCCAGTCCATGGGAAATTTAAGTGAAATACATCAGCTTAAATGTATGAAAGGTTTTCTTTGTTGATTTTTCACTGGCTGTCTATAACATGAACATTTAGATTCCAAACATTTGTGCAATTGTGCATATGTGTTTACTGTGTGTGTGTGTGTATGAGTGTGTGTGTGTTTCTCTGTGTATTTGTGCATGTATGTGCTTGTGTATGTTTTATTGTATGTGTATGCACTGTGTGCATGCATGCATGTGGAAAGTGTGTATCTGTGTATGTGTGCGTGCTTCTATATGTATTTACTGTATGCGTGTATCTATGTATTGTGTGTGTGTATGTGCATGCACTGTGTGTGTGTGCATGTGCACGTGTTGTACGTGTGCCCTCTCACACCCTGCAGAACAGGGAGCGGATTGCTTAGAAACTCCCACTGCTTGCAATGTCCTGAGGTGCTCCCCACATTTCAGTATTTATTCTGCCTGGCCTTGCATTATGCAACCCTGCCTTTATGAAAGACCCGGGGAAGCTGATCCCACAGTGTCACCTGGGGTTGATGGAGTGGTCGGCACTTTCTGAAAAACCGTATTTGTTTTGGAATAACCAAAATCTTAGTCAGTCATGTAATTATCAATGCCTAGTCACAAAGCAAAGGGGGTGTTATTTAGCTGTGTTGTGGAAGTGGTTATGTGTATTTTTTTCTGTGTTAGACCTCAGGTTAACCCCAAACAAACATTTACAGACAGACAGGTATTGAATGTAAATTCAGAAGAAGAGTAGAGAGTCAGAGGAAGTTTGAGAAATTTTCTTCTTCTGTTCTGTGAGATGAATAGGTGTCCCTGTGTCACTCTCAGCTATGGATACACAATATGTATTTTTTGCATTTTATCTACCTAGGGGGGAAAGGACATTTTTAGTAAAAAGACAAATGAAAGGAAGCAGCAACAGACACCTTGTGGATTATTTTTAATGCTTCCCAAAGGACAGTCTGAGGCATAGATGCAGCAAATGACTTAGTGTGAAAATGTTCATTGGTCAAGGGTCTTCAGGTATTTTCACACTGGAGCAACAAAACTGCATGGATTAGGTTCAAAATAGTTCACCCTCCCAGTCTGAAAGCGAAAGTGTGTTGTTGCAATTATCAAACTAGACCAGCCCACACCACAGCATTAAAGAGGTGGTCTGGGCTGAAAGTGGTGGGTGTGCATGTAGCATTGCTCATAAAATACACACTTGTAAATGAATTATGCATCTTGCTGGATAGCTCGCATTTTATAGCCAGCTGTCAGTTTACTTAACACACCTGAGTTTTAGCTTGGCATTTACAATGCATAGTAATAAAAAGTAATGAAAAATTGCAATGGGTCAGCTAACCAGTTATACTACATAAATAGATGTGCAATAGCTATAACTGGAAAGTGAAAACCGAAAATCTCTGACAAAGCCGTTAATGGTTGTAATTTGATTTAAAAATGATAATTTCATAACAAGCTATATCATCTGGACAGTAGAAATAATGCTACAAAAGATCTTTCTGTTTCAACTGTGGTAAGGTGCTTAAGAGGACCCTTTTTGCAGTGCAGCTAAAGACTATTTAATACGAAACACATTATAATTTTATAAGCTGAAAGCATTAAGCTCATGTTTAGGTAACTGCAGCGTCAGCAGCGGTGACGGCTGCGGTGCTCGAGGTTGGCAGGGGGAGAATATTATCTTTTTTTTGCGATGAATATTTTAAACATCCATGTCTTTACGGGATTCAAGGGACGACCTCTGCCCACTGCGGGGGCCGGTGCACAAGCCAGGTCAGGTGACGTCTTCTGCCGTTGCCTGAGACACAGAGGCGGTGCTGACCTCAGAGATAGGCGGGGGGGAGTGAGTAGGAGGGATGGAGGTGCTCTCAGGAGGGTGGAGGTGCTCGCAGATGGCTTTCCGGTGGCCCAGGCGACTGCGGGCCCACCCCCTCCCTCCGTTCCGAAAGGAGCGCACTTCCCTTGGCGTCTGAGCGCTGCGGTGGCGTGACAGGTGACAAAGCTGAGGTGGCAGATCCGTTGAGCGGAGACTCTCCCACCTGCGTTTTTATTTAGCGGAAGGGAAGTGTGATGGAGATGGGTCTGTGCTCCGGGCCGGCCTGTGCCTTTCTATATCGGGCAGACTAGGACCTGTGGCAGCTGAGTCATGTACATTTTCCCTGTTTTCTCCATGATTGCCGGGTCACATTCTGATTCCACTGTAGTCTTGTTATGTTGTTTTTTTAGGGTGCACTGGTCTGTTAAGTTCTCATGATGAGCACTTCTAGTCTTCTTTGTTTTATGTTTTGAAGTATCCCCTTCTTTTCCTTGAACATTCAGTTGTCAGGTGTTATATATGCTAGTTGCCTCATAATCACCAGTGAGTCAATTTGATTCGGCCAGTTTGGTTGATCACCTTAATGCACAATGCACAGGCAGGATTGGTATCTCTTTTGGGTTTTTGTGTGGCCTCTTCAGAGGATGTTAAAAACTGAATGCCTTTAATCTTACTCTTATTATTGCCTATAATTTCCACACTGGGGGACATAAAAGCTTGCTTTAAGTAGTTTAACGGAGGTGTCACACTGTCAGTGTCTTATCTGCGGAAAGTGTTAAAAGTGTATTGATGGGAGGGCGGGGAGTGCATTCTTCTCTCCTGTTGAAAGGTCTTGCTCCTAGATAATGTAATCTCTGCATTGTCAGAGAGCTGCTTTGTCAGGCTGGAACACTGCGAGTAGAGAGACCCTGATGATTTGGTATCTGCTGGGTGCGCTCTCTATTGGGGTGACAAAAATACACCTGGGCTTTGTGCCAGCGTCGTCACAGATCCTCATTTGCTACCACTACACAGGGCTATAAATAGCGGACACCTTCCCTGTCTAACCTGCGCTCCGCAGCGCTCAGACATTGGGAAGTAGTACAGTAATGAGATTAGGATCACGTGGGGGAGGGAGAGGGAGAGTAACTGAGAGAGAGAGAGGGGAGGGAGAGAGAGAAAGAGAGGGAGGAGGAGGGAAGGAGAGACAGAGGGAGAGAAAGGGGAGAGGCAACAAGAGAGTGCACGTGTGTCTCGCATCCTTCTCTGCTGTTCTGTGGCCGAGTCCTCAGAGTGCTTACTGTAGGGGCGAGAACTGCCAGGGCTCTGGCCTCACCGCACCAATTTCTCAGATTTTTGAGGAATATTTGTACCCCCAACCCCCCCACACTCCTCTTCCTCCGTTCACCTCACCCAAGCCTCTGGGCCCAGCCTTCCACCATGCTGCTCCTGTACAACTATTTCATCTCTCTCCTAGAATCGATCTACCGCCGTGGGGCCAGAAGATGGAGGAAGCTGTACAGAGTGAACGGGCACCTTTTCCAGGCCAAGCGGTTTAACAGGGTGAGTACTGTGATGGGAGAGCAGGGGGCAATTACTGTTTGCTGCACATTGGGGAATGGTGAACAGTACGTGTGTGCATGCTTTGTAAAGGAAGCGTGTGTGTGTGTGTGTGTGTGTGTGTGTGTGTGTGTGTGTGTGTGTGTGTGTGTGTGAAAGGGGGGGGCATTTACTGTATGCTGCACATTGGGGAATGGTAAACAGTACATCTGTGCATGCTTTGTAAAGGAAGTGTGTGTGTGTGTGTGTGTGTGTGTTTGTGTGTGTGTTTCTGTGTGTGTGTGTGTTTGTTTGCTTGTGTGTATGTGTGTGTGTGTGTAAAAGGGGGTCATGGCACACAAATGATGCGGTGTTGTGTTTTGTAGTATAACCTTAGCTGGCGCACTGCGTGGGGGGACAGCGGATGTAAAATCATTGAGCGGGCCGGCCGCCGTCAGAGCATTAGGATTCTGGTGCATTATTCAGGAGTAGACGCCGTGTTTCACGGCTGCTTTCCCCTGGCCTACATTTTCCCCTTCCCTGCCCCGCTCCTCACCACATGCTACCCGGAGGAGCGCAGTTTCTGGACCGTTGATTTGGGATTTGGGATGAGGTGGAGGAGCAGGGGGGCTTGCACTCTTTGTGCTGGGAGCCCTGCCCTCCGCACTGGGCTGGGCTGGGCTGGGCAGGACGGGCACATGCAGGGTGTTAATGCTGTTACACCCAGCTCCTAAATGCCTGCTGCAGTCCAGGGAAACTTGAGTCAGGGTGTGGGGCTCCAGGATGATGTCTGATGGCTGTGCAGATGGACCTGGGTCTCATTTTCTCATAAAACACTGTTTTCCACCCTTGGAGTGTTTCTTACTCTGACTGCTTCCAAAAGACTCTGCCCATGTAACATGGTGCAAGGCCGCTAGATGCCAGATGAGCTAGTGTAATATGGGATTACATGGGATAGTATTATAAGGGATTTGTGTTCTTATTGGTAGCTTACAATATATCAAAAGTATAAGACAACACTGTGAATGTATTTAGCTGTGTGCTTTTGTGGCTGTTTGTCATGTTGTATTTTGAGAGTTCCTTAATCCCAGCCCGGGAAACGAAAGCTTTTGAGGATACCCTTAAACATTTCCTCAGTACTGGAAAGCTGGTCGTGTTTGTTTTGTGTGTGAGACCTCAGCCGTGAGGATGCCGGAGGGAAACAGGGCAGGATGCAGGCGTTGGTGGACTTGTTTCAGGTTGCATACAGACTGTCTGTCTGGGATGTGGTCTCATTGCCTGTTTCAGACTGAACGGGGGTTGGAGTATGCACCAGTGTGCTCACTCAGCAGAATCATCAACCAACCAGAGATTAATACCGAGTTATTTGTTCCGTAGGATTACATAATCATATAGCCCATTTCACTAAGGAATGCCTTTTAATATAGTACATGAGTGTTTTTTTAAACAGGACTTTTTGAAATTTTTCCTTTCTCATTTTGTGGTTGAATATAGATGCCATCCACTTTGTCACCAGTGACACTCTTGAGTGAGAGATGTTATCTTAGCTTGATGCTGCCCTCGCTCCTGTTGAAAATGAGCTGCAGTCAGATACGGGCTCAGAATGGTTGCGATAACTCATATTAGGAACCAGTGGAAATGTGTAGAAATGATTTTCTTACTTTTTTCGCTTTAATATCATATTCTGTCAGAATGAGAAAGTAAGAATTTCCTTTTTGAGGAACATTGAAAATGCCCCCCAACATAAAAGAAACTGTCTTTCAAGACTCATGAAAGAGAAACACTTTGGGGAAAAAAAGGGCAACATGTAAGAATATAAGAAGATTAACTCTCTATGTACCTTCCTACTTAATGACTAATAGCTTTATGATGAGAAAACAGTCCTCTGAAGATTATTTTTTGAGAAGTTAGATGTCTAGTTAAATGTCTAGCTCAAGTTAAATGTCTTTCACTATGCACTTGAATACATTTCCTCATCAGACTGGTTTTTAACTTGTAACAATAGATTTCAATATTGCTACTGACGAAAATGGTAATTTATGCTTTCTAAACCTCAGTGAATGCTGAAGGGTGTTATTACATTTAAATAGGATGTTGTTTGTTTATCATCATTCTCAATATTTGAAGAGTCGACCTCTTACAGATTCTTACGTAAGGGTGTAGATGAAAAGTAAATGAATGAAAAGTACAATACAAACATACATCCCCTTCTCTCCTGAGCTCATAGTTTAGAAGTGCTATTTCAAAAGCAAACGTGCGGACAGCATAGGACTGGAATGTCTATGACGTGACCGCATGGCTCTGTTTCTGGGAGATTTATTTGGAATGCTGGTTCATTATACCCTATGCTTGACTGATTTACAATTGAGTCAGGAATATTTGTCATCTCTCCCTCTTCCTTCAGTGATGGAGGTTCATGTGAGGTAGCACAGAAGCCTTCACGCTCTGCTTATGAGATAGACTGAGTTGAATGTGTTTCGGAGAAGGGACCGCGGAGACGGGGGGATCAGTCCTACCCACTGCACACGGATGCCTGCCTGTCCCTCAGCCTCTCTCCCCCCTCTGAAGTGGCACTGTGCGGAGTCAACTGATGTTAAGATCCGCGCTGTAACTTTTTTTTCTCCCCCAGTTACCGCGACAGCAAATAAAAAACAAACACCGCTGTGGAAAAAAGAGCAAATTCAGCTCTGAAAATGCCTGAGAATGCAGTCACTGTCAGGGTCTGTCTGTCGCTGGAATAAAGGAAGACGAGGTCTATTTTTCATCAAGCCTTATCATGTCTTTTTTCTTTTTTTTTAATCTATTTTTAACAATGTTGCTGTTGCTGTGCTCCTCTGCAGTGCAGGGAAGCAATCACAGGGAGGTGGGATATGAACCTGTCTATGAGGTGTCTTTAGTCGTGACAGTATTTTTTTCCCAGCATTCCCCTGGCTATGAAGGTGGCCTGAGGGTAGCTGATGACAAGTTAAACACATTTCTGGCTCCAAAATGCCTTGTTTGCTAAAAAAGACCAGAGAGGAGAAAAAAACCCCTTCAGACTGAATGCGGTGTTAATTAGATGGTGGAGAGGGAACATTGTATGTTGGAATTAGCCTTAAAATGATAATGATTGACTAGCTTCTGTAGCTTAAATGCCCCCTGTAGTGTGTGCCCTCCGTTCATTAGGGGAGTGCTAGTACATCTGATGAAGTGACTGGCAGCAACTTTGAAACCAGTTCATTTAAGGTGCTTTACCAGTGTAGCATTTAAATGTGTTAATGCTCATTGTTTTGCAAGACCTTTTCGCTCCTGTTCAGCTTTAAATCCCTGTTTATTCAGCAGATTATGTAAGTTTAAGTACTCCATATTTTTAGTGTGCATTTCTGAAATATAACCAAAGTCCATTACCAACCTGAGTATATTAGGTGAAGTAATGGTGTACTTTTTAAGAGAGAAATGTTAATTACTGGATTAACACCTGAACCCGAAGCTTTTGCCTCTGCACACTGTTAAAATTAACATATGAAGATAATTATCTGAAACTGTTTTGGTTGGGCTGTGCTTAAAAAAAATTGCATCTACAATCTGCAAAATAAAAAAGGAAATGTCTTCTGTTTAGCTACCTCCCTGTTCTCCATATGTCATATACATTGTGTGTTTGTCTACAAGGGGTGCTAAGTGTGTGGAGTAGTCTTTGCCCCACATCATTGGATCAGTTAAAAATAGATAAAGCAACATCTGTTAGAGAGTAAATAGAAGGATAAGGGAGGCCAGCTCTGAGTGTGCTGGATTTCAAAATGATTAATTAACCAACTCATTAACAGTCAAACCACCAGCTGTGACCAGCCTGGAGAATTGCATAAGGGGAAAGGGCTAGCCCTTTCCAACGCCTGCATACTGCAGCTTTTTTTTTCTTTGAAAAATAACTTCTTTTAGAAATGAAGAAACACAGGGTGGACTAGGTAAGACATTTTCAGTGTTTGTGCAGACAAATAAGTCTTTTTGAATTGTGTTCCTCAGGTATCTTATGGAATATGTTACATCACAGTATTAGTTCCAGCAAATCAAGGTCTCAACACAGTTTTTAAGGATGGAGAGATTTGAGCTCATTGGTTGGGCCAGAATTACAGCCTATTTGGACAGGACACCTAGTTGTTCTTAAAATAATATGTACATAGTTGTTCGTTTGACAGTAACTGGCGTCAAATTACAGCTTCACGTAATGTTATGGAGTTGCTTTTGAGATGGAGTTAATCTTATATAGATCAGCTCAGCTGTAGCTTTGCCCAGTTTTCAGCTCCCTCAGCTGCTGAGACCCACCTGAGTTTTGGGACCGCTGGTGAAAGGTGCTCTGAGGGAACGTTCCTGCAGGCTGTTTTTTTCGTGTGTGACTCCCACTGAAAGCCTCATTCTGCCTCCGTTCTGTGACTCCAGGGTTTGACGGCTCCAGGTTAGTTCCGGAACCTTCAGGCCCACACAGTTCCATTCAGCTCTGTCAGAACAGGGCCACCTTCAAAAGGCTGATGCACGAAAACGCTTCCTCCCACCTTCCTGTCCGCATTGTTTCACAAGCGTGTGTGTGTGTGTGTGTGTGTGTGTGTGTGTGTGTGTGTGTGTTTGCATTGTGGGGGTGTCATTGAAGTAGGTTTAAGGAGGAGAGAGGCACTTGTTGGGACGTTCAAGTTCCAAGTGTTAAGCAGACGGGCTGTGCTATGTGTGAAGACAGTCAGGCATGGATTTTACTTGTTGTCATTCTGCTTAATGTCTGATGAGAGATTGTGATTACACAATGGTACGTTATTGATCTGGCACTGCAAAGAGATTATTGAGGTAGGGGGAGATCAGTGATGTCACTGGAATTCAATAGAAACCATAGAACATTAGAGCAGGAGGAGTAGCAGTAGCAGCTGTAGTTCTTGTGGTATTAGTGGTAGTAGGAGACATAGTAGAGTTAATACACTGACAATGAGAATGACAATGATGAGACAGTAACAGTGTATCAAAAGCACCTTCATCCAGGGGAACATATACCATAGAACAACAATCTCCTAATGGCAAGAACATATTTGTAGCTGAAATGTGAATATATATCGAAAGGCTGGAAAGGTGAACCAAGAACTTTGCAGTTGCTTTGCAGTTGCATCATCCAGTAGGCTATCCTCAATGTACTGACCTGTATGTTTCCATTGAGGCTCAGAGAGCAGTCATTTAAGGAGAAAAATGTTTACTACATATTCATACATAGACTGGGGTCCTATGGGGCAAAATGCAGTGCAATGGAAGAGCAATCATAGTTTAATTTTTAACATATGTTAAATATAACATCTATGAAGACGCCTTGCAAATTCTCATAGTTACCAAGTGAGGGTGATATCCAGTGGGCTAGGCCAACCAGGCCAGAAAATGGCATAAAAATGGCAACTAAACTCAAAACAGTGCCTTCCTGTGGTCAATAACAGCTGCAACATCTTATTGGGATGTCTTTCATCCAAATACTGACAAGGCCATGATTAGCTTCTGCAGTTTACTACAGCGTGTTGTTATTTGGAAGTAGACATTTAGACAGGGTTCTTGACCTTTGTGAACTCAGTCAGGTGCAATTAATCACATGGGTGAACTCTCATATACATTAATCTCACGAGTCAGCGTCAGACAGACCTTTCCTTGAAGTCTTCCGTGGGAGAATCCGGGGGGGGACCAGTGAATGCATCACGGGCAGCTGCAGCTGCACTGATGTCATCTCAACGTGCCTTTTCTGAAACCCGCGGGGATCTTTACGGCTGCCTGAGATGAGTGTCGGGGCTCGGTGGTCGGTGCTGGGCGGAGAGCTTATTACTGGGGCCGGATTGACCGAGGCCGTTTCCCAGCATCCACACGCCATCCGTCATCGAGATCGATAGCGGCCGCTGCCTCTCCACTCTCCGCGCGCCCCTCCCGTGTGCCAGCCGGCTCTTTGTCCCACGACAGAGTGCGGCCAGCGCAAATTGAGGTCAGCTGTCAGTCAGCACGTCCGGTGGGCGGGGGATAGATTCGTTCTCTGAACGATCCTCGGCCGTCCGACGCTTTCTGCCCCTCCGCAGAGCTTTACGTTTTTAACGGGGCTGAGTGGTCAGATTGTGCGGTTGGATAGGACAGGAGAGTGACTCTGTGTGCTTGTTATTCTGGGCGTGTGGGGAGGGCTACTACACGGCGTGTCTCCAGGGGAGAGTTTACAGTCAAAGGGAGCTCTCTGCGGCAGGGACAGAGAGGGGGGCTCCATTCAGCTATCCCTGAGAGCGAGAAGCAGGCCGCTTGTGCCACCATTGTTTTCGGGACTGAGGTTGAGACACGTGTGTGTCACTCTGCAGGGGCGAGAGGCAGAACAATGGTCCCTTTGTGCCAGCACGAGGAGAGGTTCATCCCAGCATCCCAGTGTTTACAGGCAGGGTAATTACAGCACATATTTCCACGGCCCATTGCCAAGCCAAAGGCCTCAGTGCTTTCTTCATTTCAGCTTGAATGTGTTTCAAGTACATTTGGCTGCAGCGTCCCTTTCTTTGTGTAACGTTGTACCTCTTTTGCTCTCTTGTGCTAAACATTGCTTAATGTTCTGAGAGTGTCATTGTTGTGTTGGTGGTATCTACTGCCATATATGTATGAAAAGCATACATATCTGCCCCTAAATTTAATTGACATGATATTTCAGTGCTTCAGCTTATGTTGGGCTGAGCTGCCTCTCTGGGGGTGTTTGTGCCATACCTACACCGGCTGTGCCTCAGGGGCAGTGTTTTACAAGGTGCTATGCAGAGACACACACACACACACACACACACACACACACACACACACACACACACACACAAACAGGACTTGGCCAAGGAAGCTCAAGGTTACTGAGAAGACCTACATGTAGGTTGTTTAACTCCACACCTTGCAGACAGGGGGCGATGTTTTTTTTCAAACAGCACCCTTGTGCAAACACACTCAAGAATGAGCACAGCACACTGCTTCCGGCCTACAAAAACTGTGATTAATGGACACCGTTTGAAGGCCCTGAATTTAAATATCAGGAGCAGCAACACGGCTCCTTCAGCCGACAGCTGAAAGACATCAGGCGATCAGCATTTTCATACAAACAGCTTGTTTCACTGGAGGCATTAATGTTATTTAAATGGGGGGTTTGCTTCCAATTTGCCTCACTTGCTTTCTGCCTGCTTGCCATCCCAGAAGCATTATGCATTATGGGCACATTAGAGATCCTACTGTGGCAGGTGCAGCCTGCGTTTGAGAGAGGGAGTAAACGGAAGACCCAGAGAGAATCACCACAGAGCACCGCGGCAGGCAAAGAGAGCGACTACAGCCCGTGCATGGAGCTGTGCAGCACTAACACCCCTCGGCATGCTGGGAAGGGGGCTGTCCTGGGGAGAAGTAGGTAGTGAGGGCTCACTGAAGCATTCATCCACTCCCTTGTTAGCTGAAAAACTGTACTCTTCCATTCAGAAAGATAGGAAAAAGATGAAATTCAGCACGATCAATAGTTCCTGTCTGGAGAAAAAGAGCTTGATAAATAGTCTGAGTCTTTGAGTGTCTCGTGTTCTCAAATCTTCCACGTAGCTGCTCTTTTCTGTTATTGTCCATTTAACGTTGTCAACGAGAGAGAACCATTTCTTAAAGATACTGTTCCTCCAGAACAAAGGTTGTAATTAAGCTCCCAGGGTGGAATTCTCCCACAAAGCCTCAGCGAGAGCTGTCAGAGTGTCTGTGTGGTTGAACTCAGGACGGGTCAGGTCAATGCAGATGGTCCCTGCCCCGAACCCTGGAGCCCTCTTTGTTCTCCCGTCTGTCGCTGAAGAGGAAGCTGACTGGTAGGTCTGATGGCCTGCTATATTTGCAGCATAGACAAACTTCTCTGAAGTCTCATTTGGGCTGGGTAGCAGCGGGCGTCTTTTCATTTAAGTTGTTCATTCCCTTTGAAACAAGCTGTTCCAGCAGTGTGAGCTCGGCAGCGTTTGTAGCAAGGTGATTCTTCCCTAGACTGTCATTAAGCGTTCATAATGAATTTCATGTTTGTTGTGTGAATTTTGAAGCCTCAGCCGCCCCCACCCCCAGTGTTTACGCTGCAGCCCTGGAGTTGAGAGCTGTTTATTTATTTAGCAGCCTGGCCCGGGTGTTTATATCACAGCTATCAGAAAGCCCCCTCTGACAGTCTCAAGGCACACTGACAGAAACGGTCAGCTAAAAACGCTCACATTCTGAACACGTTCTCCTATAAAATATTTACAAACACACTGCCGTTTCGCGCTGCTTGTAGTTCATATGCATTTTGTTCATACTCTGTGGTAGGTTGTTTAAGGAAATGTCGTACATTCATGATGATCGTTGCTGTTGATTCAATACATGTACACGCTCCAGGAATCATTTTAGATTCATCGCCTTTATGATGTTGCTGAGAGGGTGGGAAGCCTCGGTGTGTGTGTGTGTGTGTGTGTGTGTGCGTGTGCGTGTGCGTGTGCGTGTGCGTGCGTGTGCGTGTGCGAGTGCGTGTGTTCGTGTGCATGTGTATGTGTGAGTGCGTGTGTGCGTGCGTGCGTGTGTACGTGTGTGTGTGTGTGTGTGTGTGTGTGTGGGGAGTGGAGGGGTGGGGGCATTGCAGCTCACATATCTTACATGGGGCCAGGCCTTCATGATGTAATCCTGAAGAGGCCACACCCGTCCTCTTTTTCTTTGTGAGGTCATTCTGATGTAATGTTCCATTTAACCTCATCTCCTCTCTTCCCTCTTCTCTCTGGCAGAGTAGTATCTGTTTTTAAAAGAGAACAGAGACCAATAATTTCATTTCCTCTGCCAACATGCACCTCTCTCCTAATGGATCTGTGTTCATCCTGCATTTCCAGGTGCACTGCACGTCGAGGGGCACTTTTGTAACCGCTTATGGTCTCCCTCTCTCTCTCTCTCTGTCTGCCTGTTTTTTTTTTTTTTCTGCACACACAGAAAGCGTACTGTGGCCACTGCAGTGAAAGGATATGGGGTCTCGGAAGGCAGGGCTACAAGTGTATCAACTGCAAGCTGCTTGTCCATAAGCGTTGTCACAAACTCGTTCCCCTGACCTGCCAAAGGCATATGGTGAGTACGCCAGCCAGAAGTCCCCTCGTGCGGAAGCATCACAGCACCCAGTCACTCACAGCCTGTGTTAATGAAGAGCATGTAGTCTGTGTGTATATCACAGGAGAATTCCATTAATCAGTCTATATTGTTAGAATATAGCGCTCTGAACAAAGGAAAGGCCACTCAAACAAAGCACTTAGTGTCATGGCGCAGGAATAGCATTGTGCTTTAGGAACTGAGATCATTTATGGCAGTTCATAATAAACAAGATGTGACCAAGCTATGCTTTATCCAAGACCGAGAGATGCCCAAAGCCCTTATGCATGCATATAGTAATGCATAATGAAAACAATTTGCTAACGAGTGGACAGAAAACCACAAAAACCCTCAAATGTTAGCAAGGGGGAAAAAGTTGAAAATTTCCCCCTGGTCCTCTAGTAGCAACCAAATAACATTAGGGGGAAAAGTCCATTATCTCTTTTGGTCGATAACAGAATTAATCTTAATCACAAAGAGATTGTGCTACAACAGATGCACACAGTTCATATTATTAACTATAAAAATAAATTACTTAGGCAGAGAAAGCACATTTAGACTCTATTTTTGAAAACACACTTGTAAACACGCTGTTTCTGGGGAAAAAAGGTAGGGATGTTAAAACATGTCCCCTGTGCCCTCACCAGGAGAATGTAGTCACATGGGCGTCATGCATTGAGATTCAGGTCGGGAGAAAAGGTTTGAAAGACGTTAGGCGTTATTTGCCTCTGTGTTCCCTCCCTGGATGGCTCAGTGCCTCCACATCTCTCCTCCTGGCTGGGAAGACAAACTGATTATTGTTTTTAAGGTTCCACGGGAGCTAGCAGGGCTTGGAAATGTGTCCTCCTGTCAAAATTTCATCCGAAATCCATAATCCAAGAGTGAAAAACCTGGGTGGGGATGGTGTGCTCGAGTGCACAGTAAAGTCCCCCCACCCGACCCCCGCTCCCCCCCCGCTCTCCTCTCCTGCTCCTCACATCTTCCAGAGCCCCTTTATTGCTTTCATTGCTTTCTGAGCCTCCCAGAATGCACTGTAGGCTGTGTGGGACCCACATTATCCTGAGTTGTCTGAGGGTGCTGTTGGAGTGGAGTGCATCTGTGGGCCCGGCTCTCAGCACACTGTGTGAAATGGTGTGGCTCCAGGCGTAAACATAAAACGTTGTAAGACGATGCATTAGCCTGGCCCGAGATGGCTAAATGAATCAAGCACATGCCGTAAACATGTGCCAGTCAACAAAGAAGCACCTGACCTGGAAATAAAGGAAACGCAACAAAGAACGCCCTAGTTAAGCATTTTACGTGTCATTTGTGATTCTTTTTTTCCAAGTGAAGAAAGCGTTATAAATATAACCTTCAGCTCGGGTACCTGGAAAAATGAACCAGCAGCAGTCAGGGAGAATGACAGGCAGTGGCCTCTAGCCAATCGGCGCTCATTAAACATGAACGTCTTCCATTATCTTAGACAAACGAGGCATTCGATGCCATTCATCTAATCCTACTGTTCTGCGTTTGCCGAAGGTTGTCATCAGTAGTCAGAGCGTCAGCCTCCCTTTGCAGCTGGTTAATTGATCTGAGATGAAGGCACGCCGGCCAGCATTGATTGCTGTAGGACGCAACAGAACAGGGGGAAGCAAACAATCTGAAACTGCCTTTATATGCAGAGCAGCAGACATGGACGCCGCCTGGAACACGCGCACCAGAACCGCTTTGGTTTAGCCACGCGGGGACGTTATTGATTGACAGTCAATGGCGGCGGATTAGCCGTCTTTTGAAGGGCCCATCATTCAGCCTGCATTCAATGGTGGAGAGCTTGGCAGCAGGAGCAAGGGGAGCTGGGATTTCTCTGGCTTTTCTTCGCAAAATCTCAGCCTGTGGGGGTTCTGTGTGGATTGACCACTGACGTTTTAACCGAAGTAGCCTGCCTTTTCAAAAAATCACATGACTTGTGTTTATATGTATGCATTACAATATAGTTTACTGCGTTGCTTGGATTGGATTTTTTTTTTAAATTCGTCTTAATTCGTTTTAATTTGTCTGTATTTTTTTAAACAAAGCTTTATTTCACAAGCTCACAAGCTCTCCCGTAGGTGCTGGAGTGAATTTCTGGAAACGCGCACGTCTGTGGCATGCACTGGATAGAGTTCACAGCGTTACAGCTGTGTTCTGCGACCCTAAAGCATCCACCTGCGCGCGTCTTCAGTTTGGCACATCTGAATGGGAACAGGCTCATTAACATAACCCCCCCTCCCTCCCCCACTCTCCTAGGATCCAGTCATGCCATCACAGGAGCCCCCAGTAGATGAAAAAAATGACGAAGTGGACCTCCCACCGGAAGACACGGATGGAAGTAGGTCTCTCTCCTCTGTTGCGCTGAAGGTCGGCGCTGCAGTACGCTGTGACAGGGCTGCCCCTCTCCCAGCTGACAACAGGGTGACCTAGTTGGGAGAATCAGTGGGGGGATGCTGAGGAAGTGCGTAGCGCCATCTAGTGGGCCCAAGTTGCAGTGCGCATTTGTGATGTGATCACAGAGTGACATCAGCCAGCAGTGCTGAATAAATACATTTGGAACTTACTTGACTAAGAAAAAAGCACCTTCATCCCTTGCATTTGACTTGGTCATTTGTATGGTTATCTCATACAGGACTTGAGAATAACTTAGCGAAGTTTGGTAGACTGTAAGTTTTTTTTTTATAATATATGTTTGACTGTTAACACATGTTGGAGAATAAGAGCTCCTATGGATTCTCCTGCTGCCATTTAAAAATGTGTGCAATCCTCTCTAGGGAGTTCCTGCGAATCCCTGAGCCCTCAGCATCCTGATCTTGCCTCTTTGTCTCCTTCAGTGCCATTCCTAGCACACAATCGCAAAGTGGACAAACCTGAGGACGATTCGGAGGTGAGTCTGTTTCTGCTGTTCAGTTTCCAAGGAGCTCCTGTATGGCTTTTAGGCTCAGTGTCCTCCAGAGAGACTCCACCCTCTGTCTGTACTTCTTTTCATTAAACTAAATTCAGACTCACCAAATTTCAGGTAGTCCATATGTTTCTTCATCTGAATATTACAAATTCATACACTGTATGTATAATGTCTTCGCTTGTGAAACAGAACAGAAATGGCAAGTTAATTTCTTAAATGTCATTTCTATTTTGGTGATTAGGGATTCACTTTCATAACAAACCTAAAAATGGAGCTGGTTTTAACAGTGTACGTAATAATCGAATAATTGAAATAAAATATAAATGAAAGGGTTATTTTTTTGCATTTGGTGCTTCCATTCCAATGCCCTGGGAAGACCTGTCACCCATCTGTAGAGCTGATTTTGGCTGGAGGGTGTGAGCTCTCAGCGCCGTGCACAGAGCTTTACTCCTGCCCCGTGGCTCTGTGACCACTCTGAATGTGGAACTCCTCCCTCGCTTGCTCTCAGGACATCAAGGCGGTGGTGGATGGGATTGACGGGATCAAGATCTCGCAGGGGCTGGGCCTGGGAGACTTCGACCTGATCCGGGTCATCGGGCGGGGCAGCTACGCCAAGGTGCTGCTGGTGAGGCTGAAGAAGAACGACCAGATCTACGCCATGAAGGTGGTGAAGAAGGAGCTGGTGCACGATGACGAGGTGAGAGAGAGAGAGGGAGAGAGGGAGGGGGGGAGAGAGGGAGGGAGGGAGAGAGAGGGGGAGAGGGAGGGGGAGAGAGAGAAGGGAGGGAGAGAGGGAGAGAGAGGGAGGGAGAGAGAGAGAGACAGAGGGAGGGAGAGAGAGAGGGAGAGAGGAGGGGGGGAGAGAGAGGGGAGGTAGAGAGGGAGAGACGGAGAGGGAGGGAGGGGGGAAGAGAGAGAAAGAGAGAGAGAGGAAGGTGGGGGAGAGAGAGAGGGAGGGAGAGAGAGAGAGAGTGAGGGAGAGAGAGTGAGAGAGTGGGGAGAGGAAGAGAGAGAGTACAATATTAGATATAAATACATCTTAGATACTGGAGACGTTGGAAGTATTGTAATGTAAACTACAGTGCACTCAGTTTAAAAGAAAATCATTTGTATTCTAAATAAAACTCTGTTTAAATATTCCACTTGTAAAAATCAGCAGTCGGCTTCTGAGAATCATTTGGATCTCATTGACAACATGTTATACAACGCTCTGTGAAGTGCAGTGGTTCATAAAAAGTGAAAAAGTCATTTAGAAGACAGTAGTGAATGTTGTGGCTAATTACTGAAGCACATAGAACATGAAATATAGCCTATTGAGGAGAAAGTTACACAATTAGCTAAATGTCTGGATGCCTGTCGATATGGCAGGGAAAAGAAAGATGCTTTTTATATATGAAAAATATCATCTTATTGAGTTTTACATTAGTTGTAAAACCAAACAAAGAGATACAGCTGTGAGTACATTACATTACATCACATCACACATTACACTGTCTTAAGACTGTAAGTATGGCATGAAGCATGAAGGAGGAAGCCAGTGAATGAGAACTGGCACGGCTTAAGGTGGTGCATTTTAGTGTAAAAGATGCTGAAAAAAGTGAGTGAAATTTGTATTTAACGCTTGAATTCAGTTAAGGACATTGACTGTGGCATTGTAGCTTGCACTGATCCAACAATTTTTACATGACATTCAAGTACTTAACGTCATATCAGTAATATCAGTTTTTTATTTAATAAAGGATTTTATGTCCATTTTGTGCATTAATTTTCCAGTCTTCTCTCACTTCTGCTTTGGTCAATGATTGTGACCATCTGCCTCATTAACAAGCATATATTAGAAACCTCTGAAAGCAGATTGTAAGTAGCTGAATAAATTAAATGGGGAAAATATGGCACATACACATTTGTCACCTCCACGTTACTTTTACTGCCACTAGATGGCGCTGTGTAACTAAGGATTGCGCAGCAACAACCTGCGACATGAAAGAAACATTCTACTGTCAGCACTGAAAAGGGCTGTTTTGGTTCAAGGAAAGACAGAAAGTCATAAATGTACATTCATTCTTTTTGTGTAGATGAAGGATTTCTTTTTTAAAATATTTTCAATAAAGGTAAATAGGTCAAATAAACTCTAATAACCTTATGATTTTACCTATAAAAAGAAAACTCTTCTATTGATGTCAAATGAACTACTAAGCTACTGACCATATCTCTCCCTATGTATTCTTCTGTGCAAGCTTTTTAATGTGACCTTATTATATTATTTAGGGGTTAATTCATTCTGTGAACTCCTATCAATACAAAATATCAGATGGAATATATTTGTGTTATTACTTTCAAACTGGTTGAGGAGTATCTGATCATTGGCAGATACTGTGTGCTTTGCTGCACAAAATACAGACTATGCATTATGAAGTGAACAAGAAAAAGTGTTATAGTTCACAATAACTACAAATCTGAAACCGCTACTGTACCCGTGTTAACTTTATTCCAATGCAGCCTAGCCAGGTAACAGAGAAGGGACAGTTCATAAGCATAGCATCAGTCCAAGTGTACTGTTTCAGAACAGATGCAGATAACAGACTAAAGAGGTGAGGTCTACTGAACAGAAGGTGGTGAGTGGTGCTGTTGTGATGATGAAGGGTAGTTCACTACATTGTTGGGTGGTTAGAGATAAGAATGAATGGACCCTCACTGTATTGTTCAGGGGAGTGGGGAAACATATACGTATGTCTAGGTATTTAGATATGTAGGGGGTTCAGTCCTCCAGCACTGGGCAACACCTGTAGCCTGGAGAGCAAGGTGCGGAGAGGGGTGCAGAGTCAGAAAGATAGTGAGCTCCAGTGAGCTCCTGATTTCTCCCTCTGTGGAGCAGGGAACATTTCTGTCCAGGAGAGACACAGGTAGTTCCATCCATTGTCAGGGCATGTTGTCACACAGCAAGTGTTGCTCTGAGAGAGACACTGTGGACTGTCTTACATGGACACAGTGGTTAACTGGAAGGCTTTTCAGAGCCTTGGACTCAATATTTGCTTTTCCATGCAACTTGTTTGGCCTTTGGCACCTGGCGGTGTTCCGCTCGGAGGACTACCGAGGCCACGGAAGAGTCCGAAATAATAAGGAAAGACAGCCAAGTCAGACAGATGGGTTCCAGGTCTGCTGTTTTGCTGTATAACGAGGGAGGACGGGGGGGGGGCGAACGCAGCGAAACCCGGGCACTTTCCCGACACCGGGTGCTGAAGAAGCACAAACATGTCTCCTATTGTTTCAGGCTTTTTTTTCCCGCCCCTTTACCCCTCTTCCTTTTTTATCTGTCATGATGATGAATAGGGTTTACCAGTCTGGTGTGGAGGCTGCGAGGCTGAATTAATTCTGCCTCTGCCTGCATGAAAGCAGCCTGGCTTTGTTGTCGGGGGGATCGCCGCGGCCGAGCGCTTCCCCCCTGCACAGGAAGGAGGCTCTTCCGCGGGGGTGACCCGGAGCCGGACCCCTTTGTGCGGACGGTCCTTCCGTGCCGCCCGGCGCTCTGAGATATGAAATTGAGCCGTCATAAATCTCGCTCGGAGGCAACCTCCGCAGTCCTGCTCGATTTAGACCTCGGTCGACTGGTGGCGCTTCCGGAGTCACGTGTGCACTGAGCACGTCCTCCGCCAGTCAGGATGGAGTAATAATATTGTGTGGAATCTGATTCTGCTGCTTTCACTACTGCTAAATACAGCAAATGCCTAGCTTCATATTTATATATATATTTATATATATATATATATATATATATATATATATATATATATATATATATATATATATATATACACAGTACCAGTCAAAAGTTTGGAGACTATTTTTATTCTTTATTTTGACTATTTTCCACATTTTAGAACAGGAGTAAAGACATCGCAATTATGAAATAACACAAATGGAATTATGAATGTATACTTAGGCATACAACTTCACTATTTATATTTGTCTAAAAAACAAATTTCAAGCATTTAATCATGAGTTGTTAGATTGAAATGTCTTTGAATCCATGTTTACCATTATCTTATTCAGGTGTGTGCAAACTTTTGACTGGAACTGTATGCGCACGTGTAGGGTTATTATTCGAAATCAATGCTCTGTACAGAGCGCATATGTGGACCAGAGTTGTCCATGAAAGGCAAACACTTGTTTATGACTGTCATTTTGTTGATATTTATTGGCTTCGCTGATGCCGTAGCGTTAAAGGGATGGATGAGTTCTCAGTGCTACTGTGGTCAGGGGTGCAGCCAAGCTGTCTGGGGCGGAGCTTAAACCTGTGACCCCCCGGCCATGGCTGGCCCTGCCAGGTGCTGCCCTTTTTTTCGGAAACATTTGTAAGGGTCTCCGCTGTCAGCGTGTAGCATATGTGCTGAAGCACCGAGGCACCATGGCGGCCTTCACACATGAGCAGGACACATCGGCCTCTGTTTGGCACGGCCGTGCCTTGAGGCTGCGCTCTCATTGGTTAACCCTGTGGGGCTGGCAGGTAAATAGGTGAGGGGGGGATTGGGGCAGCTCTCTGCTGCTGTCAGTGTGAACAGGGGTGGGCTCGTGCGGGGCGCGGGGGCGGGTGAGGAGTGTGCCCCGCGTGCGGGTGTGCACACACACACATGCACACGCATGCACACACGCACACGCACATGCACACGCATGCACATGCACACACACACTACACACACACGCACATGCACACGCACACACGCACCCACACAGACACGCACACACACACACACAGACACACACAGACGGCTCATTGCACATGCCTCGCTAAACTCCACATGAAAGACTGTGGGCTGAAGGCACACGTGACCGAAGGAGAGCGAGCTGGGATGAGACGCACCCCCCCAACCCTCAGGGCCTGGTGTGGCGGTTCTTATGTGGGCGGGAGGACAAGAGCTGCTGCTGCATTAAAGAAGAGACCGATCCAAGAATTTCCCCCATATTTAACAGAATGCAATGTATTTTACTGACAGCCGTTTCCTCATGCACGCCTGCTGTTCTGTGTGCGGCTGTTGGTCAGAAATGTTTTTTTTTCTCCTCAGGCCTCACTTTTGTTGTGTCTAGAATCAAATGGCCTTTCAACCAAAAAAAAAAATAGTAATCAGTGGACAGTTAATTAAAGGCAAGGCTGTTTTAAACCCATTACATTAATGGAAACCTTGATAAGAGGTGCCAACAGTGATCAATTGCTTTACCAGACAAGGGAACAAGGTCAGGTCAGCGTTAAAAAAAAAAAAAAAAAAAAAATCCAACAGCTGCCTTCCTCCATGATTCCGAGCGCAACCGTTCATTTTGGTAATCTGCTTTCCGTTGGCTCTTGGGCAGGAAATTAAATTGTGCTGATTTATAAAGCTGGTCTATGTGTCCTCCTGTGTCTGGGTCCTGTTAGGACAAAATGTAAAGAAATGTATCAAGAGATATGTGTGTGTGTGTGTGTGTGTGTGTGTGTGTGTGTGTGTGTGTGTGTCTGTGTGGTGGGGGCGGAGGCGCTGATGAGGACGATATCCTTACAGCATGTCACATCTGGCAAAACACGTCAAACCGTAAACGAGCAAAACAAAGAATTATTTTCACATTGAAAATGGCAAAAAAAAAAAAAAAAAAAAAATCTGTCAGCAGTTTTTCTTCTGTCTCAGATGTTAGGCCTGACTGTTGTTCATCATGCATTTTTTTTGTGTGTGTCTCTCTTCTTCCTCCACAAATCTGTTCTCAGAAGAGTAAAGCAAAGGTGCCTGTTCTTAAGTAGAGCTCTCTTAGTCTAAAGCGTGTGTGGTGCTGCTCATCGGTAGGCGCCGATGTTCAGGCGGTTTTCCCTCCCAAATCTCCGAACCGTAGGTGTTTCGCTTGCGAGCGGAGGAGTGCTGTCTGAATGCCTTAGCTTGTGGCTTATGTGTTCCTTTGTGGCGTGCCATCAGAAGAGGAGCTTAGTGTTTTGTTGTGTTGTTTTTTTCCCCCCTCCTCCCTCTTGTCCCTTCTGTGTAAACGAACGCAGACTGCCACGACTAAATGGGCCAACGGGATGTTGACATGAAAGTGGGAGATGAGATGCGGATTTGGGCCTTATAGCGAAAGAAAAAAAAACGTGGGGCCGGGCCTGCTGTTTAAGCGCAGACCTTTGTCCGCGGCCGCGCTGCATTGCAGAATTACATTATTCATTTGCCCCGCAGATGCCCTTATTCGGGGCCACTCCGCGCACACATTCATATCTTATGCATTCTGTAACCCATTTCTACGGATGGGTTTTAACCTGGAGCAGCCGAGGTAAAGCAGCCCGCTCCAGGGTTCACCGCTCGCTCAAGGGTACAACAGCGGTGCCCCAGTGATATTCAGGCCCCTCTCATTTTGAGTCTGTTTTTTATTATGAAATCCACCATACTTCCCCATGTCTGTCTGTTTTTTTTCCTTCTGCCTAATTCTCGTCTTCAGCTTTCACGTCACCCATTTTCCCATAAGGCAAAATCGTTGCATTTTCTGTGATTCCTGTCATTATGATTCTGGTGTTTGTACAGATTGGTAGGTCTAGGCGGAATCTCGTACAAAGAGCCTAACAGCTCTGGTCGAGATGACAACATCCATTCCTGTTTTTTTTTCTTTTTGTCAAGTTCTCTCTCTCTCTCTCTCTCTCTCAAGGATATCGACTGGGTCCAGACGGAAAAGCACGTGTTTGAACAAGCATCGAACAACCCCTTCTTGGTTGGCCTTCACTCTTGTTTCCAAACCGAGAGTCGGTAAGACGATCCGCTGTTGCTCAAATTTGGACTGAGGCATTTTAAAAGGTAGCTCGCATTCTTTTGTTGCCTTGGAGAATGGACTCCTCACCATCGAATTTGAGTTACTGACATGCTTTATAGCTTTTCTCAAAAAATATGATGAAATATTAATCTCTTTATTTTGGGGTGCACAGAGGTTGCCAAAATTCAGCCTTACGTTCAACTCAATAGCGAGTCTGTATGTTGATGCGCAAGACAAGGGTTTCTAAGGGAATCGGTGTACACAGAGAAACAATACCGCATGAAACATAAGCATAGAGCTCTCTCCACCTCTTCAGGACTGGCGTACTTTTGAATGAAAGTCTCTGTGAAGCTGCACTAAAAAAATCACATAGAAGTCCTTCCAGGCATTTCCAGCACCTCCCCTCCCTACAGTACGCTACCTAAACTTCAGCACCTCTCCTAGGTGTGATGAGACAGCAGGAGGAAACAGACAGGTCCCCCAGCAGAGGGCTGATTTCCCTGCAAAGCTGGCCCACGGAGATCAGTTAGAGGGCAGGAACGGCATGAAACTCCTTAATTCGTTTGGGCCGCAAGCCGCCACATGTCTCTACCTGACCTGATCACCTGTGGAGAGACAGGCCTCGGGGGTGGGGGGTGGGGGCGGGGGTGTGTGTGTGGGGGGGGATTAGATTACCGTGCGAGAGCGGTGAGAGCAGGTTCCAGCTCGCTCCTGTCGAGGGGGCTGATCCGACCATTAATGAAAAATGTACTGTTTATCGTTGGGAATTAGAGAGTCCCATCAGAGCCCTGGGAGAGTGGCAGGAACCTGAGCCCCTGATGCTGCCGCTGCTTGTCAGTGCTTGTGGCAGAAGCACCAGGCCTCTCAGCCGCCGTGTTCGTCATCCTCCTCCTTAAACGAAACCAGCGTTTGTTCTGTTTAAACCTTTTCATTATTTTAGCTGTAAAATCTGTTGTGAGGATTACGTACTGAAAATTACACCAGCATATCTACTGCAAGTGTTTTCTCTCTGCTGTTGTTTATACTTACTATCAGGGTCTTAGCTGTATGCATGCAATATATGATTATTAGTTTATATCAGTTCTATATATTTGTGTATAGAGCTTGGGTGCAAAAACCCTGTTTCTATGGAAGAACTCCAGACTAACATCAGCCCCAAATCATTCATTTGCCCACAGCTCCAAGCTAAGTGAAAGGAATATATATGACTGTGATTAGGAATTGATTATTGAGTTAAATTCTCTCTTCTTACAAGTACACCCTTCTCTGTTAAAGCTAATTGTACCTTTTTTTTAACAAAAGAACCTGGCGGTTTAATTAATTGTGTTGCCTGAAGAAAGAGAATCTATTTCAATTTAAGCACGTTTGTGACAGCGATACTGTGGGAAACCTTGTAGGATTTTTGGACACATAGAAGAGTGGTGTCACAAGGGGGCAGTCCGTCTGCAGACATCAGACATGAGCCTCTCGCAGCACCGCTCTTTTGGGTGCCTGCCTCTGCCCCTCATTACTGTTTGCTCCCCTCCCTGTTTCAGATTGTTCTTGGTGATTGAGTACGTGAACGGCGGTGACTTGATGTTCCACATGCAGCGACAACGGAAGCTTCCAGAGGAACACGCACGGTAAATGGCCTTTAATTCCGAGCTGGATGCAGGGAGCCATAGATCAGATGCAGAGCGAAATATGGATCCGACCAACTGGGGGCTTCCATCAGGAAACGCTCTCATTAACTGGAAGGAGACCGATTTTTTTTGGGAAGTAAACTATTAGTGCAGGGCTCACTGTGTGGATGTCTGATATTCTCTGCATTCAGAGTAAAAGACAGCTCCACTGGTGGCGCACTGACTAGCGCCATGTTTGAGACCAAGTATAACATCGCATGCAGTTTGCATCTGACTTACACTCGCAGATCTGGAAGGTATATCACAGCACAGGCTGATAAAACTGATAAAACCCAGGAGGGTAAACTTTAAACACTCGGCCTCAGAGCAGTCACACACTGTTGTTGCAGCGAGTGTAATTTCCCCCCACGCCATGTGGTGTCCTGCTATTTGCCGTTTCAATCACGGTGTAATAAACAGGGATTAAGCCCAGGGTGGCGGTGAGAGCTGGGATTTGGGTGATCTGTATTCCAGTGGTGATGTGTGTGTATGTAAAGCAGCATGTTAATCACAGATAATGATCTCACATATTCATGAACCGCTCACAAAGATCCCACAAGCACTTTCTGCGTGTAGCAATTGCGCTGACAGAGAGCAGGTGCTGCCAGGCCAGATACGGCATTCCAAGCAGAAAAATGTTAATACCTCTTCTTTATATATATATTTTTTGAAAGATTTATTTAGTCTTTTGCTTGGTTGTTCTCAACAATCAGATGATCTCAATAGTTCATTCATACAGTGATTAAGTTATATTTGAGTTATAAAAGTTCTAACCCAGAGCTGAATAGCAGCATGCCAAAACCAATCACATTTCTGTAATTATTGCATATAAAACTGTCTCTCTTGTACTGGGGCTCTTACAAATAGTTGGAAAAAAAAACGGAGAGACATTTAGCAACATTTGGTAAGGATTTCAGTGACAGCATAAGGCAACACAGTGCAAAGTTATCTCCATCCACAAGGTGGTGTCATTAGGGCTGAACCATGTTCTCTGTTCCTGAAGGAAGTTCAGGATATGACCTCATGCTTTGTTTTGATTTTTGACTTTCAGATTTTATGCTGCCGAAATTTGTATCGCTCTGAACTTTCTCCATGAGAAGGGCATCATCTACAGAGATCTAAAACTGGACAACGTCCTCCTGGACCACGAGGGACACATCAAACTGACTGATTATGGGATGTGCAAGGTGAAATGCTCTCTGTGTTGTGTGTTGTTTGTTTAATGTACATATATGCATAGTGTATAAGCTGGTGCTGTCATATATGTATGAACATGCCACCTATGTGTTCATGCAAGTCAGCAGACAGTCATTGAAAGTGGATGGAAATGCAGAAATTGGTGTCTGTGTCGTAGGAGGGGATCAGACCTGGAGACACCACCAGCACTTTCTGTGGGACTCAGAACTACATCGCCCCTGAGATCCTGCGCGGAGAGGACTACGGTGCGTGTGCGCAGGAAACAGGAAGCGTGCGGAAGGAGGGGAAGGGGGGAGAGGAGGGGGGTCGTGTTCGGGGTGACTGACCTGCCATTCGTCTCCCTCGTTCTGCTGTCTCCCAGGGTTCAGCGTGGACTGGTGGGCCTTGGGGGTTCTAATGTTTGAGATGATGGCTGGGAGGTCCCCCTTCGACATCATCACTGACAATCCCGACATGAACACAGAGGAGTATCTTTTCCAAGGTGAGCTTCCCTTCAGGGGAAACTGAGGCCACCATTCCCGCTAACATTAATTATCAGGAATGCAGTATCCACAATGTTGTAGGTTTGAGGCCCAGACAGATCCTACTGTTGTGCCCTTGGGCCCTAATCAGATTTTTCCTCATTTAGCACTCAGCTGTATAAATGGACAGTATTCAAAATGTGAGCGGTGGTGGTCACGCTCGACAGGGAACGCCCGTCTCGGCTAATAAGTGGCGTAAGAATTGACGTCATCGGCGTGGATTGCAGCGCCCCGGCTTTGATCTGCTTGTGTAAGCCCTCAGTAAGAGAATGTCCCTGCGTGTGTGACGGCCTGCCAGGTTGCTCTGACATTCCTCCACGCCCCCGTGTCCATCTGGACAGGCCGTGTCTGACGTTCATCGTGTCCAATACGGGACATGCAAGTGTCAGCTGCGGCTCTGGCCGCTTTCCCCCCCCCACACACACACACACATGGGCGCACACACACACACACACACACACACACACACACACACACACACACACACACACACACACACGCACACACAGACCACTGGCCGTGAGCAGCATGCTCCTGGATCCCACCCCAAAACGCAGAACAAACCCTCTCTGCGGGGGCTGCCCGGCCATATGCTGCAGCGCCGTCCCGGGCCACCACCGCCCACCCCCCCCCCCAAATCCACGCCCCCCTCCCCCAACGAGACCGGACCCGCAGGCAGATGCTGCCGCAGTCACCAGCGCCGGCTTGGGTCGCGTCCAGGTTCCGAGGGCCAGAATCAAAGAGCCGGCAGACCCGCACTTGATAAGCGAGAGAGACAAATCCATTTAAGATTTCATCGGGAAAAACAGAAACAAGGGCATTTAGGAATGAGCAGCTCCAAAACACGCCGTTAAGTGGCTGTCCAGAAGGGACCAAACATAACAGGCTTTTAATCTGGACCACATCCTCAAATCACGCAACATTTCTTTTGTCTGTCTATCTGTTTAAAATAACAAAAAAAAAAAAAAAGATGGAATTTTAAAAAGATGGAAATTAAAAAGTTATGCGGGTCTATTCTGTGATTAACTTTGCTAGGCATGTTTCTGAAAGGGCCGTGTGCATTCCCCGTGATGTGTGCTCGTGCCGGTTCTGTGTGAGAGAAAAGAAGGAGGTCAGGACGAGATGCATTGTTTTGATTATGGCACGCTCGCGCACTCTGTTTGCGGGGAGGTTTCAAGGCTGCGCGCACAGACGCTTGCAATTACATGCGGAGAAACGAAGCCTTTCTCTCTCTGCCCCCACACGCGGCCTACGTTGGGCCTGCTGGGCCCGGATGTTGAATCACACTTTGTTTGCCTCCCCATAATTATTTTCCTCTCTTCTTTTTTTTTCTCTCCTTATTCCACCCAGTTATTCTAGAAAAGCCCATTCGCATTCCAAGGTCTCTGTCCGTGAAGGCCGCCAGCGTTCTGAAGGGCTTTTTAAACAAGGTGGGTGACCCTGCACCGGGGCTAGCGCTACTGACAAACAGTGCAGGAGATTGTGGGAAATCGAAAAAAGCTTTGCGAGCGGGCCATGCTGCAGAGAGATGGCGCGGCGTGGCGATCAGATAAAACATGAGGGAAATTCCAAACCAGTACAGTTATCTGTGGGCATATCTGATGAATCAGTTCAGCGAACGCCGGAGTGGCATTAATTGGATAAGCTTGCAAATAAAACAAATCGAAAGTCACAACTCTCGCTGGCTCTGGTTTGAAATTACTTTACGGCGATGAAAACATATCTCGCCAGACGATGATGTGTGAAAATTATTATCGCTGCGTATGTGCTGTGAATGATATTCGTTTTTTTATGATCCTGCTTTAATGAATGAATGCAGTGTTAAATTGACGTTTTAATGCAAACATCACTGTGATAAATAAATGCATTTCAGGAGAGGCGAATCAGGTGAAATCAGGTTAGCTGAGGATTTCTGTCTGAGGATTTCCTACCTTCCTTTTCTGAGGCTTGTCCTGTCCGCTCTCTCAGTCTCCGCTTCTCTTGACAGGACCCGAAAGAGAGACTGGGTTGCCAGGTGCAGACGGGGTTCACAGACATCAAGTCTCACACGTTTTTCCGCAGCATAGACTGGGACCAGGTAAGGCACTGATCCGTGAGCGGATCTGATGAATAATACACAGGCCCACAGAGTCACACCGGAGGATGCTGTCATCCTTTCTCATGGTCCTCCAAGCGAGGAGTCAGATGGCTTTGATTCCCGGTCAGCTTGGAGCCGAGTCCCGGTGCATGTTGGGAGTGTCGTGGAATGACATCAATGGCTTTCGGATCTTTTATGTGGGGATGCATGGCCAGCCACCCTTCCCTCCTCGCCAGAGGTGTGCTGGATTGACATCTAATTTGTGTTTTCTTTGGGCCGACCAATGGAATATGTTTTCCTATTTGTTGGCGGAGTGATTAATAGGGACTTGTGTTTAATGGTGCCCTTTTGGTAAGCGTGGCACTGCCACTGCTGTGGTACATATTATTCTCTTTGTAAGGTAAAACCCTGTAAAACGGGCACTGTACCCACCTGCGTCAAGTATGATTTATGCATGCATGCAAAAAAAAATCCTGTACTTTATTCCATGTGCTGGATCCCTTTTATTCAATCATATTCTGATATTATGTACATCAATCAACACGCTCATGCGTCTGCAGGCATCTTTACCTGTTCCAAGTTCTTATGTAGCTGGTAGGAAAGAGAGTCCAACTAGTTCATCCAGTTCATCCAGCTCCTGCTGGCTGTGTGTCACTCGGGCAGGAGTGTGGGGGAACATTCAGTCTAGCCTATGTGGTGCTTTGTACTTGTGTGAAAAAAGAATGGATTTTTTAAAGTCACAGGTTTTTTTGTAAACATAACTGCCTGTCAGACTAGTCTGAGTATTATAATTTTTTTAAAGGTTATGTCCCCAAACCCTGTAGATCTATCTATCTGTCTGTGTATCTATCTATCTACTTGTCTCTGTCTGTCTGTCTGTCTGTCTGTCTATCTATCGGTCTCTGTCTGTCTGTATGTCTGTCTATCTGCCAGTCTATATATGGATAGATGGATAAATACATAAAGATAACTAACAATCTTAGAACAAGAGTCATAATATCACACAGTAAAGTTGAATAGTATTTACTGTGGAAATTATGGACAGACCTGCAGCTGATCAAAGATGAAAACTGAAGCATTATTTCAGTCATGCCGTGTTTTGGTTGGGACACTCCTAGTTACTGTAGTCAAGAATTATTGTTTGTGTTTTTCCACAGTGCATAAATCACACAGAAAAAAAACAAAGCAGTATAACTTAAGTTTTAAAAGCAGAGAGCAGGAATCCTGCAACAGTGAGATGGACAAGGTATAGGATTAAAGCTAGGCTTGCATTTGAAATCAACTGTGTAGAAAAATGAAGACTTGTCAAGGACGTGAAGATCGGAGGGCAGAAATAACAGGCATCAGGATTTAATGGAATGCCCTAATATTTTAGAGAGCTTAGGATGCTTAACTGATGTGAACACAGCAAACCGCTAGCTCTGGGATGTTGTTGTTGAGATACCCAGTTATATTGTTTTCATATACGTCACATATTCAGAAAATGAAATATGGTATTGTTGATGTTCACAATGTCAAATATTTACGACCTGCCAGTCAGGCTTATCTGTGTTGACTGGCAAACCGAGGCAGTGGGAGTCTAGCTCTCTCTCTCTGACAGCAGGAGGGTGGAGAATGACTCACCAGCATCTAAATGTAACGCGGTGTTAGGGAAGAGATAGCATTTAATAATTCAGAACAATGTTTTTTTTTTTCTGAACACACCGTCTTTGTGCAGATCAACGAGTATGAAACATCCTGAACAACGAAGGTACTACAGGGCTAGCTGTGGACCTGTTCAAAACGAGTGAGTGAGTGAGATAGTGATAGAGAGAGAGAGAACTACAATAATATAACGAAAGATCTTGCAAGAGATCAGATCTCTTCACATGGCAATGCAGACTAATCGACTGCATGAGAGACAACGACAGAAGAGGAGGCCATATGGGATGTGGCGTAGGCTGGAATGAACACAGACACGCTGGGGTCTTAACAGCACCGTGACAGGGTGGGGGAATCTCTTCCAAGCCCTGGGAGAGGAGGAGGTCGTGCCTGCCGTGGCGCTGATGCGTGGCGGGGCTGTGGAGCGGGTCTCCCGATGGGAGAGCAGTGGATCCTTCCCTCCTCAGTGTATCTGTTCACCTGATCCCTGCTGATCCATGCAGGGCAGATGGGCTTCCTCCACTGCTCCGAGAACCTCTGTCAGAGCAACACGGCGCTCACACCTTTGAATATACTTTGCCTTTTATTACCCTGGTGAAAAGGGACTGGCCTTCCTCAATGGTCAACAATGGTATGTGAAGAGACCAGGGTCTGCCCACCTCGGTGACACGGCAGGGGCCTCCACCAATCCCCTCTCTCGAAAATGCATTAAGCAGCTCAAGCAGGGGGGTGCGTTTGACTCCCCTCTCTCCGCCACTCGACATCACACAAACGGTGCATTTCTCTAACCTGGGGCGGCAATGTAGCATAGTGGCTAAGGAGCAGGACTCATAACCAAGAGGTTGCAGGTTTGATTCCCCACCCCTGGGCAAGGTACTTAACCCACAATTGCCTCAGTAAATATCCAGCTGTATAAATGGATAAAATTGTTAAAAAAAAAAAATAAATAAATAAAAAAAACTGTAATTGATGTAAGTTGCTCTGCAAAATGCCAGTAATGTAATGTAATGTAACCTGGCAACAGCTGCTGTTCTGTAGAAGTTTTTGAGCTGTGGCCTCGCTTGCATGGCTCAGGCCACATTTCGTGTGATGACAATCTAAACTGCGCCAAGCCCCTCGAGAAACGGGGGCCTTTTCGGAAACGCCTGTTTCTCATTTGTAGCCCTTAACGAATCGCTCCTCAGCAATCAGCCCCTCGTTGCTGACTCTTCCCCCCTATCGGCCACTGGCTCTTGAGGAGGTATTAATGAATTAAACATTTGTAGACGTGATGTAGGCGACCACTGCAGTGAACAAAGTGCATTCCTTCCCTTTGTAGTGTTGCCACAAATAAAAGTGAATTCTAAATGACTCGGATCCAGCGTTGAAAAGAAACACTTTTGAGGGGGTTATTTAATTGGCGCCATACAGCTGACGCACGCACCCACTTTATAAAACAACATGAAAGCTGACATGAGAGATGACATGCAATATTCAGGGACTGCAGTGACTGACTCTCGTCTGTGCGAGGGGTTTGTATCAGTGCGACGCGTTTATGCTCCGGTCCAGCGTCCATATCTGTTTCGAATCTGTCGGTGCATGAATCGCCTTCTGTGCGCGCGCGGCGTGTGGAAAAGCGAACGCTGGCCTTCAGCACGCTGTGGTTTGGGCGGAGCGGGGAGCACTGACACCAGGGCCGAGCCGGTTTTATGCGAATTGGATGTGAGCTGTGTGATTTGGCCGGTGCCGAGGCGGGAGTGACGTGTTAATGAAGACGCCAGGAGAGGGAGAAACCACTTCAAGCTCCCTCTTCTGGCACAGTGGGTGGAATGGTATCGACCGCACAATTAAGACTGTCAGACCCCGCGCCGGTCTCCGGAACTCTTTTCCAGCACAGACACGGCTCGCAAACCCAGCAGGGTAGCGGTTTGATGGTCGGGGAACTTGGGTTTGTTAACCAGGGGGTTTTAGGTTCGAGTCCTGAGTAGGTCACTGCTGTCATGTCCTTGACTAGGGCACCAAGTAAATATACCGCTGTATACGATAATGACATATATAAACGTAATAAATGACATTAATAACTGCGTCTGCAGAGAAGCTTACATTTGCTCAGAAACTTGGATGCAGTGGAACATTACTGGAGATGGATTATGATGGCCTTGTTCTTCCTCGCTGTTCCTCCCTGTCAAAGCCCATAAAAGAGGCCGGGTTCTCAGCCTTGGGAAGGATGTGACACGCAAGCTCATTCCTGGCTTCATGTGTCTAGACAGACTGTGGCATTACGCTGCCAAGCAGGACTTTACTGCTAATGAGAGGGTTAGGACCTCGGTTTACGATCGAAATCCAGCAAGTATCTCTCCCTGTCTAGATTACCAGTGTCTAGCGTTAGCATTACTGTGACCGCTTCAGCTCTGTCAGGGCCTCTAGTGATTGGTGGTATAAAATACAGACATTTAAAGAAAACACTTTGTCTCTGTTTAAACAAGTTGGGAGTAATCACGTTGCTCAGAAATGACAGTATTTCACCTCAAATGGAGGTGTATTCTGAGTGCCAAGAGAGATTGCATGCAGACTGATGTTTGAAAGAGAGGAGTAACAGCAGTGTCCTTGAGCAGTGGTGCTGTCTCGTGAGTGGTTTCCCAGGCCCGGGAGCTGCAGGCCGCTGGGCAGGAGAGCACACTGGCCCGGCACACAGCCCAGCACCTCACGGCTGCAGACCTGCCAGTCCAAACGGCCACGCTGTGCTGTAATCAGCGTTGCTTGTTTTTGTACGCGAGCCCTCCAACATTTAGGGCCCTGTGTGCCGTACAATAGGGATAAGTCAAGCAAATAACAGAACAAAGCAGATCCCGACACTGGTGTCCTATTTAGCTGCGAGGGCCCGGAGCAACCCTGACCCCCCGCTGTCTGAGCTCGGCTGGGAGTCCGTCTGTGTCCCCGCCCCCCCCAGGCCTCTCGCCGTCTGGGTGTCTGCCCGCTGGTCACTGTCAGCAGGTTGAGCTGGATGCCTGTCTCCTCCTCCCCTCCCCGTCATGACAAACATGAGTCAGAGAGTGACGTTTTTTCCGGGGGTAGTCAGAGACGGCGTGTTCGCGCCGGTTCTGCGCTGCGTCCTGCCGGGGCCTGTCGCCCTCCCAGTGCCGTCTCTGCCCGAGCGTGGCTGGGAGGAGGACACGTGCACACGCGCTCACACACTCCTGCTCCGCACGCAAGCTCTCTCTCACACACACACACACACACTGCAGCTGTGCTGAGGCAGAGACACACACACACACACGCACACACACACACGCACATACCCCGCAGCTGTGCTGAGGCAGAGAGACACACACATGCACGCACGCATGCACGCACACACACACTTTCTCTCACATACGCATACACACACATGTACGCATACACACACGTACATGCATGTGCACACACGCGCACACACACACATTTGCACATGCACACACACACACACACACACACACACACACACACACACACCCTCACAAACATTCATATGCATGCAACAACAGAAATCACCATGCACAAGCATGCACACCATGCTGGGACAAACTCCCAGCTCCTCTCGCCTTGCATACCGCAGGACGGCCCTTTTTTTCCAGGTCGTCCATGCCCTGGGGTCTGTCACTATCCAAACGCAAGAGCACAGGGCAGGGAGGAGGTGTCCTCATGTCCCCCGCCCTGCGTCAGGAAGCTGGCCTGGGGGACAGCGCTACACTGGCCGGCGCAGACAGATAAGAGCTGCTGGAGGTGAGAGAGAGGTGAAGGAGAGGTGCTGAAACACCCCCCTCCCACCCCCCCTCCAAACCCCGCGGGGAGCCTGCCCGTGACAGTGCCAGACACTTCCTGAGCAGAGCGCAGCTCTCTGCACTAATAGATTCTTTTCACACCTGCAGTGGAGGGGGCTGATGCGAAAGCACCCTCACGTGTGAGAATCTCACGGGCCGCAGAACCCGGGCTGCCAGATCCGAGCCGCTGTCATCGCCAGGGTCGCCTTACGCGCCGAATTTCCCACGCGGTTACCCTCGCCGCTGGCCGACAGAGCGGGTTTTAGTGAAACAGGGGAGCGGAGAAGTCAACATACCTCTCACCACCCCCTCCCCCTCCGTCCCCAAGTAGAGTCTACAGAAATTCCCTTATATGTGGAACAGCAATGGCTTGAAAGCCTGATGGGCACTTTCTGACAGCCTTCCCTCACTCCCTGTTCTCACACAAACAAAGACTCTGTCCCCCCCTCCCCGGGCGGAGAAGCTGAGACGGTGCACCGGGGGAAAGAGTTAACAGCGCCTCTCTGAGACTCCAGCTAATTGAGGCAGTGTGGGTGTTAGCTGCATTAGCGCTGGGCGCAGTCAGACGCGCGTGCACCTGTGCCAGACAGGGGGGGATAGTTAACACACGAGGATGGGGCGCTGGGAGCAGGAAGCTGATGCGCTCAGCCTGCACTAACGTCCTAATCGTCACGCTCCCCTGCTTCAGAGACACAACTCCGGGCTGTAATGTTGTTCCAATCCATTACACCACCTGGGGAGGCCTGTGCAAAACGAAGAGGGACGGAGGGAGTGTGGAGAGGGGAAGAGAGGGAGAGGGGGAGAGAGGGAGAGATGGGGAGTTTAAGAGAGACAGAGGGAGTGTGTGAGGGAGACAGGGAGTGTGAGAGAAAAAGAGAGAGGGAGAGACAGAGGGAGAGGGAGAGACAGAGGGAGTGTGAGAGAAAAAGAGAGAGGGAGAGACAGAGGGAATGTGAGAGAGAAAGACAGAGTGTAAAACAGACAGCGTGAGAGAATAAGAGGGAGAGAGCCAGAGGGAATGTGGGAGAAAAAGAGAGAGAGAGAGGAAGAGGAAGAGACACCGCTAAGAACTGTCTGTCTAACCACTAGCGGAAAAACCAGTGCAAAATTAAAATAAAGGAGACCACAAACTCCACAGTGTCAATGCTCAAAAATGAAGGGCTTGTGGAAGAATGTCCTCCCACATCTTCTTTTTCACCAGTTAAATTGTGCAGTTTCATCCAGCATATATGCACAGAAAGCATTATTTGGTCTATATTTCTTTTTTGGAAATGGCACAGGTTTGCCTTAATACATAAAAAAACTTTCAACCTCAATTCTTGCTGCAACCAAGTAGAGAGATAGCAAGAGGCAAAAGTGCCATGAGCGAAATTTTCTGATTTAACCTCCCCTTCAGATACCTGCATATTTTAACTTCTCACTTCTGAAATGAATTGTTTTTTTTTTTTTTAAATATATAATCTTTTCCTCATGTTTCTCTCTCTAAGTTAATCAGCGGAGGTAATGTGACATGATAAATTCGGTTTGGAGTGGAGTTTAATCGGTTTGCTTCAATCTGTCTTTTATGAATGATGCTCCTTCTCTGGCTGTTCTGGACCCCCAGTCCTCACATTCGAGTACGCTGTGCGTCTGGCATTAAAAGGCCTTTCTGGGGGCCAGCCCTTGCCACACAGGCCTGCCTGGAATTAATATTTTAAGCTCATTTGAGTGCTGATTGCCCCCATGCCCATCTGAAGACAGTTGAGGACAGAGTGCAGCACACACAGTTTTGAGTGATTGGATAGAGTGAGACAGTGGTGCATAGATTCGGCAGTAATTAAATGATCGCAAATGAAAATTAAAATTCCTGCATTAAAATGCTGTATACCTGTATTCAGATTTAAAGAATATATTACTTTTAAGTAGAAACCCCTCTTTGTGACATTTAGGTATTCCACTTCTAGATTAAATTTTGATTTTAAAGCATTGCAGCACTGTACGTGTTTGCATTCAGCGCTGTAGGAGGTATTGGTAGGTCATGCAGTGACATATTTTAACATTTAAATCCTCACATGCTGAGTGCTGTCCCCAGCAGACTTTCAGAGGGAATGAGAACATTTGAATCTTTTTTGGAAATGAGGATACGGTTGCAAAACCTAATAGCAAACAGCATAAAAAACACAAAACAAACTCAAAAAGATGTGGTGAGTAATTTAACAAATTAGTTATACTAATAATTAAATGAATTACTACTATACTAATATACTAATATACTACTATTACTATTAAATGAACTGCGAATTTAATAACGAATGCATTTAAAAATAGAATGCAACTACAGGTAACTGCAGTTTGTATCACTGCAGGTAAGGTGGGAGGCACGTGCACGGATGTGTATGTGTTTTAAAGTTTTAAAGGAAATTGCTTGAAATTCGCCACAGTAACAGAGCCCCTCAAAATGTTCGACGCCCCTCTGATGGTGTTCGGCTGCCGCAGGCCCAGGTGCTCTGATGCGTGCGGACTCTGTGTGGCACCGCCTCAAAGAGAGGCCTGTGTTTTTTTTTCCCTGACATCCTCAATCTCGCAGCACTTTGACTGATGTTATTTAAGGGTATAAATATTAATTAGCTATTCCTGGGAGAGCAGCTCTTCTCTGAAGCAGTAACATGTGTGAACAGCGTTTGTCCCCGCTGTCCTTTTTGAATGTGGAGTGTTGTGGCTGCTTTTAAACTCTTCCTCACTGATATGTTTTGGGTATGTAGATGAATGGGTGAAGATCAAGCGAAGCGAAGTTGTTGCGTAAAGACCAAACCAAAGAAATGAAATGACTCATTTTTTGATTTGGTTGTTTTATCAAAACAATCAGAGGATCACAGTTTACCTGATAAAATGCATGTGTGTTAAAGAAGGGAATTTTATTTGCGAGCATGAATGCATTCAATGTGCTTTCATCCGCTCATCTCTGGGTGTTCCGGCTGTATCAGCGCCGGGGCCCTGTTTTCTCTGAGAGATGGGAGAGTTCAGGCCATTGAACTGAGATCAGTGGTTCAGACTCCGTTCGCCTGCAGTCTGAAAAGTTGACGGGGATTGTCCTCAGCCAGCTTCTCGCTGGCTCTTTCATGAGAAAGCGCTCCGATCCCTGCCTGCCACTTTACAAGTTTCCCCCGAAACTAAAGTAATGACCTGAAAGTGAATCAGCAGGCCTCTTTCATCTGCTTCTCCCTTTCCCAGCCTCTGGAGGAGTTGCTGTGGGTTTTTTTTTTTTGGTTTTGTTTTGTTTTCTGTCTTCTTTTTATCCCCTTTGAACAAGTTTTGATCATCAGTGAGTCAGAGGCCCTGTCCCGAACCGCAGCTGCACCCTCCTTTCTTCCCCCCCGCTGCCCCCCCACTTCCGTGCTCATCCTCGACGGCACAGTCACGGAAAAACACCCCCACCTTGTGCTTCACAAATTTCCTCAGAGGTGTTGAATCAACCAGATCAAGCAGTACACGTTTTAACAAGGCTGTGGAGCTCTCACAAAGGGTGGGGGGAAGAAAACACTGTAAGCTCAGTGGTGATAATGCCTTTCAATAATGCACACCTAACACTACCTTGCGCGGGGGATCTCAGGTGTGAATATGTAAAAAACCACAGTGGGAATGAGGGCAGCTGGGATATTAGTGTGACAGGATGGGAGAGGGGGCTTCTGGGATATTAGTGTGAGAGGATGGGAGAGGGGGCTTCTGGGATATTAGTGTGAGAGGATGGGAGAGGGGGCTTCTGGGATATTAGTGTGAGAAGATGGGAGAGGCAGCTGCTGGGCTGGGCTGAGCTGGAAAGAATGGCAGAGAGGTATGAAGCCCCATCAGGAACCCACCGCCGAACTCACGGGGGCTCTATGCGGCCGTGTGTGGCTCTGTGCGGCTCTGTGTGCAGCTCTGTGTGTGTGGCTGTGTGTGCGGCTCTGTGTGTGCGGCTGTGTGTGCAGCTCTGTGTGTGCGGCTGTGTGTGTGGCTCTGTGCGGCTGTGTGTGTGGCTCTGTGCGGCTGTGTGTGCGGCTGTGTGTGCGGCTCTGTGCGGCTGTGTGTGCGGCTGTGTGTGCAGCTCTGTGTGCTCGGCTGTGTGTGCAGCTGTGTGTGGCTCTGTGCGGCTGTGTGCAGCTCTGTGCGTGTGCAGCTCTGTGCGTGTGGCTCTGTGCGGCTCTGTGTGTGCGGCTCTGTGCGGCTGTGTGCTCGGCTCTGTGTGCGGCTGTGTGCTCGGCTGTATCGACCCGCAGCGGGGAGCCCCCGGCTCTCTCTCCCACCTGTGTGCTCCGCTGCCTCGGACAGATGGCTGGAGATTGAATATTAATGAGTGCGGCAGCGGCATTAATTCGGCGCTCTGCTAATTGCAGTCAGCTTTCTGAGGGCGTAACGGGGTGAGAGCGGGGGCTGGCGCTGTCCATCCGGCCGGCAGTGAGGGCGCCCGAGCCGCACCGAGCCGCCCCTCTCCCGGGCCCTCGTCAGGCGCAGGCCTCTGATTCGCTGTAATTGGGCTCCCGCTGCAGCGGCAGCGGCGATCATGCCCCCGCCAGCAGGCGAGGCGCAGCCGCGGCGGCCAACCGCATCACCCCCCACTGCTCAGCCCACCCGCCCCCGCAAGAGTCTCCTGCCTCCAAATTGCACACATCCAGCAGACGCAGAGTAATTTCACAGCCCCGTGCTGCGCTCAGCCCTTTTCCCTTTCAAACCCCGGCCCCCTGGCCCCCCCCCCCCAGGCCTCCTGGGCGTGCTCCGCGCCACTTTTGCATAGGAAAGCAACAAAGGCAGCCGTGTCTCTGTGCCTTATTAACATGCACAGGTCCCTCGCCCCGGCGCTGCTTCAGAACCTGCAGGAGAGATGAGTGCACACCGCGCCGTCTGCATCTCCCTGCGCCAAGCCCTGCCGGGGCACAGCAACGCTAACCGTAACGAACAACCCGGGGGTGCGGGAGGTAATGCACAACCTGTGTACAAAGCACTCGTGAAAACGGTGTGAAACGGCAAACACATGTAGTATGCATGGCAACACAGGAGATTTCTGTCTACAATAAAGCAAAGGGGTCACAGAATTACGGGTAAAGGGGTAGTTGTACAGAAGATTATGTGTATGTAAGCACACAGCCCCTCGTTTCCCATTATGCCTCTGAGCGCCGTTTCGAAATGGCGATCATGAGCCGGACATGAGAGGGCCGCACATGATTAGCCTGATAGCCGTCGCACACGGGTTAGCCGTCAAGGTACATATTGGCGTAATGACCTTGCAATCGGACTTGCCTCTGGTACAGGCATGAGGCTAGCTCTGTGAGAAATATTGACACATTCTGCTGATTTCAAATGGGAATACTTTGGGTTTTCTAAAAGCATTTCTAAAATTTGCAGTCACTTCAGTGAAGGTGACACCCTCTCTGACTGCTTTTGCTTCCCTTGAAATCTTTACGCTACAATAATACAGACTGTGTTTGGATCAGTGAGATTGCTGAAAGGGGATCTCAAAGTCGATGTACTGTGTTGTGCCAACAGGACAACTGACAGGATCTTCCAGGGACCTGTGTCCTCCAGCTTCTCTTCTACCAGATAGAAAATGTACATTACATATAACTTGCTAATACATTGACTGTGGTCAGTTTAATGGGATCCACAAAATTCAGTTTTTTCCAATTTTGTTTCTTATGCATCGTTTTGAAATTTGACTCAAAAATATGACTTCAAATTGAATAATATTCATGGAAAATTATGCTCTTTATAAATTTACTTTGTTATTCCTATAAATTGAGCTTTATATACCATGATATTCAATATTAAACATGGTAGATTTTTGTTCTGTATTTGGCTTATTTAACCTTATTATCTAACTACCTCCACTATCTCATATGTCTGTCTGTCTTGTCTTTTAGACTAAATCTAAATTAGAGCAAGGAACCAGAATTCTTGGGAACAGTCATACTATTTGGGGAAGGGGAGTTGCTTGTAAAGTGGCTGTCTTGTTTATCACCCACAACATCCACATCTGCAGAGAGGGGGAAAAAACATTAATAATGTAACAATAAGGTACATGGAACTCTCTGACCATGTAAACAACAACACGGAGGTCCTCGGTGTAAGAGGAATTTCATTCCGGTTGTTACTCAGAAGGGCCGGCGTCCCTAGAAAAACGTGCAAAAGATACGACCGAGAACGACGTAAACAAACCCCTTGTGACTTCGAACGCCGAACGCTTTCCACCAAATCATGTGGCTGTGATGATGCCGTAATCTGCTCTCCCGGCTCTCTCCCTCTCACCCCCTCTCTCCCTGTGTGTCCTCCCCTCCCTCTAAACGATGCTACTCGGAGAGGCTCCTCAGTGCTTTTTACCAGCAGCATTTCCCGCAAAGGCAATTCATCCACTTTGCATCCACTTCTCCTCTCTCTCTCTCCCCCGCTTGCATCTCTCTCTCTAGATGCAAGCAGCAAAATGTAATTAGTGGCCTGTTTTAGCAGACACATGGCAAAACTTGTCACTTTTTTTTTTTTCTTCTTCTTCATTTCCTTGCCCGTTGGTCCGAGCGTCGTATGTGGGTTTTTTGGAAAATGTGACTGAGTGCTCATGGCCTGAAATACAAAGAAAGCACGTAGAGACTTACAGCAGGTCAGCTCTGTACAATTTGTACTAGTGTGCAGGGATGGGGGGGTCTGCCCACAGCTGAAACGCTCCACTTTTCTTTTCCAGCTGCAACTGATCAAGTCAATATAGCCCTTAGAAATAGGCAGCAATGTTGCAAAAGAGCATCCCACAGTGACTGTTAGAAAGCTTTTCAGCCGTTCTGAACAGAATAATTACACAGGCTTATTACACTGACCTGAGCCCTGTGAAGATGTTCAGTTGACGTAAAAACGAAACATTTTTGAATGGCGTTAAGAAATGGATGGTGACATGCTCTTATGTCTCTCTCTTCCTAGCTGGAGAAGAAACAGGTGACCCCTCCATTCAAGCCCCAGATCACAGATGACTACGGTCTGGACAATTTCGACACTCAGTTTACCAACGAACCAGTGCAGCTAACCCCAGATGACGAGTAAGTAGCCACCGACATGAGACATGGTAACCCTGACCCTTCACAAAGGCAGAACTCTACCTTTTAAACCAATGATTTTTTTTTTTTTTTTACATCCCTTAAGAAAATTCTGCTGTAATGGCTACAACGCAATCGTAAATGCCAGTTCGACAGTTATGATAAATTTTCTGTAATCTTATTCCCCATTAGATTCACAGTTAATCAGTAACCTTGACATCCGCTCTGCATCGCTGTCAAAAGTCAGCCTGATGCCTTATTGACTGAGTGTCCCAGACAGAAACCTAATGCGTAATCCTGCCATTTACCTCTCTGTTACATTCCGGATGGCGTTAATCCCCCGAACGGCAATTATGGACGACAGCATTCACAGGCACATTACGCCTGCAAAACGCAGCCCCAAGGTTTGTTCCTAAAATGTCATTTGACGCAAAGAGCCTAATGAAAATCTGACCACAGAATGGCTGGGTCGTATGTTCCAGAATCTCCAAACGTCTCTTTCCTGTGCGAATGAAAAAGGGATTTCTGATTTCCTGCCCTGAGAGTTTAATTCCCGTCATGACTGCAACGCTGGATGACATAAAATGTGATCGACTCTGAGTACACAATGACATAATGTAGAATGAGCCAAATCCCTGCGGTTGGTTTGTAGTTTTACATTGCACATATTCGTAAGCGTCAGTATTAAACTGCAACCGCTACATTAGTGGGTGGCTGCATTAACAATCAGCACACAAGGATAAAAAAAAAAATCCCTTTCACCTTTTATATTCATTAATACTGGTCTTGTATATGTGTGGTGTGCTTGTTGAATCTATTACATCAATGCAGAACTGCAATATATTCAGGTCTAACAGATCAATGGATTTGAAGTTCATGATGCTTAACAGCTGGCATATCTGATTGTGTAAGAATCTTTGGTTATCTGAAACCAAAAGATACTTTGTTCTGTAGCTTGAATTTCCACTAAAAGATTGCAAATGGTACAATCTGAGGTATGTTGTGCTGTTTATATAGCTGCATGTAATTATAAACCTCAAGGTCCGTTTTGCTTAATCGTTTCAGTCCGATATGGTATTGCCCCCAAAAACACCAAAAGTATAGTTGTTTTCTCTTGCACATAAAGTGCAACTTCTAATTTGGACTCCCATGTGTTGCCAATCAAAATCAAAACAGCTGAAAATGTACAAACAATGAGAACGCACACGATCCCAGAGAGTACAGCTCTGGCTGCCAGAGGAAAACGTTAAACACAGCTGCTCCAGTGCCAGCTGCTTATTTAGTTCCCGGTATGAAACAATAACATCGTAAAATCATCGCCCTTTTAAAACTCCTCAAGTACAGAAACCTCAGCGCTTGATATTCATACGAGGAAATAAATGATCTCCCATCATTAGGTGGAGATGTTCAGCTTGTGACAGTGGAGGAACTGGGCCACACACATTAGAAACCACCCACTTACCTCTCTGATAACACCCAGGGGGCATGATGGGATTTTGAGCAATGGCAGAACTTTCAGATGCAAATTTCCAGATAATTGATCACCGCAGCATTCTAAACAACACAGGTTTCCTCCGGCTTTTACCATACAAGTCCAGGCTAAACGTGCGTGCGTCTGTACTTTTTGCTGAAGTGTTAACGGGTGCTGTCTTTTCACGAGGGAGATTGTAAAACACCGTCTGTTGACCTCCAGTGCCAGTCTGTTGCGTTTTTAGCCGTTTTTGGAATTTCTAGTCAATGACCGTATCAGGCTGACTGTGGAAGTGGGGCTCATTATTTCTGTGAAATGGCTGCGTGTGTGATGAGCACAAAGGGGAAATCTTAAGTGAAGACATTTCACTGCTATTCTGAGCTCTTGCCCGAGCTGCTGCCTGATTAACCTCAAACGTGACAGAGTGAAATTTTATGGATTTGATTCGAAAAACAACATATTCTCCCTTCCTGTGTCATACGCTTATGTCATGTGCACAGAATCAAAACTTGTCGTGTTTACTTGTACTAACTTTTCACAAGGCCTATGGGCATCTTGACCTTCAGACCCCTGCACACTGCTGTTTTAAAACACACCAACCACCCTAAGGTGCATCACCGAAAAGGTCCTGAAAGACCGGGAAAATGTTTATCACGCTTTTCTTGGGGAAATAACTGAATATTTCCTAGAAAATGGGTGATCGCATCTCTATAAAAGCAGGCCTGTCTGAATATATAGATGTATTTTATGTGGAGCATTAAGCGATATGAATCTGCCTTTCAAAAGAGAGGCAATGTCTTCTTTATCAGCTGGAAGATACCAAGAGTTCGAGCTGAGGGGAGAGTCCTCTGAGTAATTGAGTAATTGTCTTTGGGTCTATTTTCCGACCTGCCACTTGAACATCCGGAGGAGCCGTTTAAAAATGCAGAGCACTCTTAGTGCAAGAATCACCTGCTGTACCTTGTTTGTGCTTCCTCAATAATGTATAAGTGAGTGGAAAATGAAGACTGACGTGCAATTTCCCTCTCTGAATTCAGGTCAATTTACGGCCTCGCTCCTGTTCCCAACCCCTCTCTCTCACGACTTTCATCAAATATTCCTCACTTAGTTTAGAGGGCTTCGGCGGCAGGTCTTTCAAGTTTCGCGGTACAAAAGGAGCCGAGGGGACGAGGGCACCGTCATTCTTCTCAATGACTTTGTTATTCAATTCAAACCGTTATTACAACTGCCATCAATGTGGGCACGTTTCTCTCGACGCTCTCAACGTTTGTTAATTTTCGCGAAAATTTCGTGTTTTGAATTAACTTGGCGAGATTTGGCACCGCAACAGAGATGGCATTGCCCCGGCAGGGTCCGCCTCAAACTGGAGTCAGAATGACTTCAAACGAGCGGGGATTTAGGCGCTGGCATCAGGAAATGTATACCATCCATGACGCTTTAGGTATGGCGCCAACAAATATTTCTCGGCTTATGTATATGAATGATTTTAGTTCCAGTGTCGCAGGGATTAGTCGCCCCTGTGTAATAATAGAGGTTTATTTTTCAGAACTGAGAGGCACAGATCGGCCACCAATGACCGCCTACTTCTGAATTTAGATTTAATCGAGCAAGTGTTATGAAGTATGCCAAAGCTACTGGAAAAGAAATACACGTGCGGCTAACATTTCACTCTCAAGCTGGAAAAGATATAGAAATCGAAAGCACTACACGCGGAAGCTTCCGGTACACAAACGGTGCAGCCATTGTTCAGCCTAAATAATGCATTGACCTTGAAAGCCTAGTTAACCTGGCAAATAAATAATTATGACACAAAGCCCACGGAGCCGGCTATTGCGTTGGAGTTTTTCAGAAGTGCGTTTTATGAGACGATGCAGGGTGTCGGGTGGCAGTTTACTGCCGTCACCGTCGTCGCAGGTTTGAAGTTCGATAGGAGATTTCAGGCTGGCTTCAAAAGACATTGCAGCCCAGCACTTCAAAGGGGCTCCTCTCTTCGGAAAAAGGTTGGCATCCCACACTTCTGAGGAGTGGGGGAGGCAGTGATGTAAACCCCCTTTTGTTTGACAGATTTGGCGGGCGAAGAAAGGAAGGGGAAAAAAAAGGAGGGAAAAAAATCCTTGCTTGTTAGAGATTTAGTCTCCTGCATTAAAATCCCTTCCTCCAAGAGCTAGGAGGGAGAAAGGATGAAATTTGTTCCTGCCAGAGACATGACTTCATCGGTCTCTAAGTGTGGGCTTCAAAAACAAGGGCAAGGAAACAATTAAGCTGAGCTCCCAGGGAGGGAGGTAGCCACGGCCGTCCTGCCATTGTGTAAACCTTTTGGCAGCCAAGGACCAGAGATGTTAAACCCTCTGTTTTTTTCACATTCTAAAATAAACCTGCGTGGAAGGCGACCGGGGTTGAGTTGGGGGTCACAGGGCCCCACGATCCCGCATCCCCATATCCCACCCATACCCCCATCCACCACCCCCCCCCCCCTCCCTGCAGGCCGAGCCCCCCGGCCCTGCCAAACATCTGGTCACTCTGCAGCCCTTGTTAAAAAGCCGGGGAGAAGCGGCCAGCACTAACAAATTGCGCCAACGCAGGGGGCTGCTCTCCTGGAGGCTCATGCGGGGGGATGGACAGTCCTGGCACTGCCATGCCAGCAGCCCCACACCGAGATAAGGTACCAAAGGGCCTTCCAGTGGGAACACACATCCACGATAAATGATAAAGAACAAGGTGAGGAGTAAAGCAGGGAGAACCCCCCCCCACCTTTCCTGGTCCCTCCTCAGTGGGGGTGCGCCAGGCCCTTCTGCCACGCTGGACCTTCCCAGCATGTCTGCAGCTGCACATCTCTCCACCCCTAAACCGGAGGAGCCCTCCGCATCTGGTAACACTTTCAAATCAACGCTGAAAAAACATTTGCGCTACGGAGAGCTTTGTTTGTTTTGGTCATTTCCCAAAATTTCCGCCTTTCTCTCTCTCTCGCTCTCTCTCTCTCTGTATTGGGGCGCATCACCCCCACCCCCACCCCCACCCATACTGTATACCGCACACTTTATTTCCCACAATGCCGTTCCCGCTCGGTCGCTCTCTCCTTTCGCGAGGATCTTTCCAAAGCCTGCCACACGGCATCTCTTATGTTCGCAGTGAGCTCGTGGATAGAATTACGGCGACGGGCGCGCTGTAAAAATCCACTTCTGGTGGCGGTAATTACAGGAGGCCGTCTCCCGCGCGGCTGGCAGGGAGAGGTGGCCGGGCTGGCAACTGCTCGTGGGAGGGAAGGCTGGAGCTGGCTCTACTGGAGGGGCACAGCCACCCCCCCCTAAAACCACCCCCCCCAAGCTGCTCCGCACAGAACGCCGGCTCACCGGGGCCCGTGCTCTCCCAGCGTGGGGCGCTGTTTCGGCAGACCTCTCCTCGGAGAGTGCGGTCAGCCATCTGCACTGTGGAAGCCAAGGAACAGCTTGTTGTTTTTGGAAGCGTCCGCTCTGGCACATTCGTTTTCGCGTAGCCACTTGAAATGGGTTGCGATATTTAGGTTAATTTACAGATGATTGCTGCTGTGTAAACAGAACTCGCCGCCCCAGAAAAGCATGGCTAGGATTGACTCATTAGGCAGTGTTGTGTTTTCTTTTTGCCTTACACACGTTGTTGCCACTAAATGCACAGATTACTCCTCTGGAAATCAGAAATGTGTGAGTGTATGTAGGTACGCATTTGTAATTAAAATTAAAACTACACCTATTTCATCTGTTTTTTTTCTTCTTATTCAGAAGTCTTCACATTCATTAGTCTTTACAGCAAGTTAAGCAAAAAGAATTGAATGAACAAAGCTCATGAAAGCTTTAATGTGAAAAGGGGCCTTTTCATTGTACACGGCAGACATCTGACAATGGCTGTGTTTTTGAGCCCAGTCCTAAATGACCTGTTCTCACTGTCTCTCCCCTCACAGGGACGTCATTAAAAGAATAGACCAGTCCGAATTTGAAGGATTTGAATACATTAACCCCCTGCTGCTGACCACAGAGGAGTCGGTATGAGGGAGAAGCCAGTCTCCTTTTCCACCTGCGTCTTTGCAGTGATCTCGGCTGAATCAATTCTCACTGACTTTGTGGAGTGGAAGAAGAAAAGGAAAGAATGGAGGAGAGACAGAAGGAAAGAAAGAAGGAAAGAAAAAACTCTCCTAAACTGCTTGCATGCAAGGTTGAGGAACCAGTGCAAGTCCTATGTGTCGGATACCTAATATGTTATTTTGGGGGCAAACTGTGAAAGAGGTATTAACAAAAAAGAAATTTTACAACAACAAAATGCCCAAGGTCAGTGGGTGGTAGTCTTCCACTAACCACTCTTACTTCTTTTTTTAACCCTTTGTGTGGGTGTCAGTGGTCCTGGCTTTATACCTGAAGAAAAAGCTTGTTCATTCTGTGCCTGCATCCACAAAGGACTTACAATATCTCTTTCATCCCTGGGTAAATATGATAGTTCTGCTCCAGAACTGGAATTTATGTGCACTTTTTTCTGTTGATTTTATTTTTTAAAAGACACTAGCCATCTTGTTGGAGGTCCATCCTCCAAGCAAAACAAGAATGTACACAATGAAGGAAAAAATTAATAACTTGTACTATAGTGTAGGTAGCAAATCCAAATTGATGATGCCTTTTAACGATGCAAAATGGCACATTTTATTTATGACCACCCTTTTTTAAGTTTTACTCATCAAATTGCTCTACCTACAGAGGAGTTGCATTTAACAGGCAGTTGTTTTTCCAAGACAAACTGGGGGACAAAATGCTTTTTTTTTTTTTTTTTTGAAGAAGTGCCTCTGAGACCCAATATGTATTTTCCACCATATTGTAGATTGCACTTAAGAAATAGTTCAAATCAGATTTACTTTGTGCTGCGGGTCGCTCTCTTCATGGGTGGAATAAGCAGCTCGGAAACATTGTTACCTGCAGTCTCTCCTTTGGAGTCATTGGCGTAAAAAATGCAGACGGTTAAAACATGTCCACGACAGCCAATCAGAAACCTCCTGTGATGTAATTGTTGTTGATCTGAGTAAATGTTTTAACGGTTAAAAATAGAGGTAAAAAACTAATCTAAACAAACAAACAAAAAAAACGCAGAGCAGGCTGGTCGTTCGTAGACGACAGAGAATTTGATGTACATTACACCTGGATAATGGCGTCTGGTATGTGACGTAATAACATTAATAATAATAATGATGTAATGTATAGATACTTTGTTCTTTGAGCGTATACCTGATCATATAGTACATGTTTGGTAAATGCACAACTCCTTTGTACAAACATGTCTGATGCCAGTGACAGGAGAGTCATTCAGTTTTGGTTTTTAAAACATACTGCTCAGATTTGTGATTCTCACTGACTGACAACGGTGCAATTCAGATGCTGTGGAGATGTTGGATGCGAGGGGGGAAGTGGGAACAGCTGCGATTCTTGTATCATTTGCCTCCTTCTCCACCCGCAGACAGTGAATGGACAGTGAATCGCTGATGTCACCCAGGGGAGACAGTATCTCTGCTTTGTATCTCTGCACACCAAAAAGTGGTTCTGTACAAATGAACAGCTTCCAGGAGACTCTTCTCTGTCCCTCCCAACACACACACACACGTATATATATATATATATATATATATATATATATATATATATTATTATGTACACATACACACCTACACAGACAACACTCACAGACCCAAATATATACATACAAATCTCAGACAGACACAACAGCTAAATACATACACCCACATAACATACACATGCACACAACACATAAACACTCTCTCTCACACACACACGCATCAGATCTACGGAATGCAAGTGCCCAGGGTCACAGCATTGCAGTTCCTTTAGTTGTTTTGATGTCAAAAACGGGATCACAAATAATTCTTTTTATAACTTGTCAGAATGCATGCAAAGCGAGGAGCAAATAATTCATAGCAACTGAGACTTTGTTCCGTGACTGAAATAGACCTTTGTCTCTAATTACGGCAAACAAGTCTCGATTGAAAATTAGTTTGAAGGTTATGTAGTCTAGGTTTCACTTTCTTGAGGGGAAAAAAAAAAAAAAACTTCAATGCAAATTAATTGATTAAATCTGACCTACATTAATATGATAAGAGTGTAATAGGATTAATTAGATGTTCCCCCTGTCAAACAGAGTCAATTAGCTGTCAGGGCTGCGTAGCGGAGTAACAACAAAGGCGAATGCAGCAGATAGTGTGCTGAGTGGATCGAGACCAGGCAGAGATTACAAGACCGTGGTTTAATTGCCTTGATTAACTGCATCCACGACAGCCTATGGACGTGTTCTCTGTGAGAAGGAAGAACGGTGCTGTATCTATATTTTGGGAGCCCCCTCCCCTCCGTTTCAGTCCAGTCTTTAACTAACTGGTGCTGTTGTGAACACAGACTGACGCAGAGTAGGGTTTCATGAAAAGGTAACAATAAACAAATGCAATGTAACCGTTGTTCCACGGGTTACCACCTGACATTGAGTTCTTTGGGATCGCTGCGCGTCCTTTAAAATTCGGACATTCAAGTTCGTCCACAGCAGTTGGTCCTTAGTAACTCCAAGATCGCAGGTGGGGAACGAGTGTGGTAATAATATATTTTAAATCCTGTCACTGCACTTTGAAACATTTAGCAGTGGCGTGACAAGCTTAACTTCGCTACAGGCGTCAATGTAAATATCTGTAACTACGATGAAAATGCTAGCCCTGGTTTTTCTGTGAACTGCACCGCTCTTTGCAGCCTTGAACCGTTACTGTCCGTACTGTAGAAACCAGTCCCTCTGCAGTCTCAACCAAGAGCCACAGCTGCAATAAGTCTGAGATACTGTCTCTTAGATCAGTAGTTGCAAGTTTAAAGAGTATGATTTCTTTAAAAAAAAAAAAGGCATCAAATTATACATTCATGGTTATTGCCAAATACTGCAACTGTTGCAAGCTACTGTATTTTCTCTGCATTATTCTTGTGTTGAGTCCAAAGCAAATTATGTTCTATCAATGTGCTAGAGGGGGAAATTTTATATTTGAAGCATTTGTTTTATAAATTAAAAGATATAATTCAGTGTGTACAGAAAAAAAAAATCAATCTTCGACAAGACCGAGAGTTGGGAGTCTGATGTGGCATTGTTTGGTCTTACAAGATTTAGTCTTAACATCCTAGGTAACAACTGTAAACCAGTAAACATGTTCATTGTAATTACTTTGTACATTCTGTTTATTGATTTCTGAGTGTGTGGTATCTTTCTTGACTCTTCTGGAAATTATGTGAAATTGAAATTGTACAGAGAAATGGATATTCTAATGCTTAATATGATAATCATCTTGCACATTAGAAAATTAAAATGGAAGCATTGCTGTCTTTTGATAATATCATGCTATATTTCATTTTCCATATTTCAATATAGCTTGTGCCCTGTCCAGTGTTTTACCAGTCAAAAGCAATGGTAGTGTCAAAGGTTAATGTTTAACATCCACTCAGAAGTGCCAAAGTATTCAGCATGGGCTACAGCTGTCTATAGGCAGTATGTGCTGTGCATAATACTGGCTTCAAGCATCCAGTATGAAGGTGGCAAAACCCTTGCTTTTCACCTCTCTGCCATTTGCAACCTTTGATTCTTTGTTGGGACGTTTCTTGAAAGGCGAATTAAAACGACTGACAAAAAGGATTCATTTGCTTCTCCTTGAGCGACCAAGCTTAACCGAACCCGAGGCAAAGCCCGAAAGGTTAGGCACAAAAGCTAACCTGTAAAAGCTTCCACCGTGTCGCTGTCAGGTTTTGTAGATTTCTAAATAAAGCGCATCGCCATTGGTTACACCCAGCACAACAGTCTCAAACACTCCTGACGCGAGGAGTGTCTGGTGGGGAAAGAATGCAAGTATCCTCCGTGAACGCGCCTGATGAGATTCTAGCCTTGCAGCTTGGCAGATGCGCAAGTATGTGACTGCAGCATGACCTGATGACATTTCTGCCCCCTTAGACCGGGATCAACCGCTACAGTGAGGGTAAAAAATCAAAAAAACAAAACAGAAAATGCTGGTACACACACACACACACATATATATGGCCCTGACTTGCAAAGAAGGTGAGGAAAGAGGAAAAAATGACAGTCCCTGATGATGCAGTGGGCAAGAAGAGGGAGGATGGAACACTGCAGGATCACCAGGTGATGTCATCGTTCATCTCGGACAAGCATTTGGCTAGGTGGCCGTCACACTCCATCTGGGTGAACCTGGAGGTGAAAAAACACAATGTTCTTTTTTAACAAAAAAAAAAAAAAAGTTGATTATGATGATCATGCTTGCTGCATTGAACACAGCACTTGGAGAAACATGATATGAATTACCACGGGTGAATGAATACAGGGAGTCTATCATGATTTACAGGTCTTTTGGTTACTGTCCACCCCTGTCAGGCAACCTCATGACACAGGAACCCCACAGCACTGAATTCTGATGAACCACTCTGGCTCAAGACAGTTTAAGCATAAAGATCACGGGTGTTTTAGGTCATCAGTCTGCGCCGATTCCTTAACCCGAGTCCTCTGATGGCCTCATCCCACTCACTGCGTTCGCTGTAGCTGGTCTGCACTCAGCTAAGAGCAGCGAGGCTTTATGAAGAGCCATTTTGTTTCGGTTTGGGTTTGGTGTGCAGGGAGGCAGCAGTGCTGGCTCCTGGCTCCTTCCTCTGTGGAGCGTCTCCTCCCGCCCCCCGTCTGCGGTTCCGTCTCCAGTGCTGCGGGCCTCGGGCCTGTCAAACGCACGTCATGGGGGCCCGCGGAACACGGCTCACGCCCGCCCCGGTTCTGCTTCCTCCAGCACGGCCGGCCCTCTCTCATGCATTTTTTACACGGCCTGCTAATCGCGGTTTAGAGTCCTGCTGCGTCTCACCCACTCTTTCAGCTGGAGGGCAAAGCCGGGGCAGGAGGCCCGCTCGAGGAGAGCGCGGTGCAGCGAGGAGCGGCGGGGGGGGGTTGGGGGAGGGAGGGAGAGAGAGCGGGAGGGGGGGCTGGTGGGAGAAGAGACACTACAGCAGATTTTTCAGTAATGTACTTTCTAAGAACCACCACCACCACTACCTCGCCTGCCCCCCCACAGATGGCTGGGTGGGTTTTACAGTAAGATCTCTTCACAACAGGAGCCCCCCCAACCAGAAAAAAAATAATAGAAAAACCCCGACCCCGATTCGCGTTCTCCCTCTTCCCCCCTCAGACAAGGGCAGCCATTGTCCGGAAGAGCCCGCGCCAGAGTGCGTACAGCAGGGCTGTGTTGCTGGGCCAAGGTACACAGTGCTGGCTGGAAGCAGGGCGGGCCACAAGGCTTGCTTCCACAGCCAGCTCCAGAGCCCCTGCTCGGCACAAAGTCGGCCTTGTTCATGTAGCTGCTGCAGTACCCACCAGCCCAGAGCTCTCCTCTCCCTCTTGTCGCTTCTGTGACTTTTTGACCGATTTCGCTTTACATAGACTCTCTCTCTCTCTTTTTTTTTTTTTAACTAGGATTTCTTCCTATTATTTTTTTTTGCCTCTTAAGAATTCTGATGCCATCATGGAACATTGTGCAGGGATGCAGGAAAACATACACAGGTCTAATTTGGCCAAAGTTATTCAGTTGCATACATATCTACTGCTTCAGTGAGAGGTCCTTTCATTCTCTAGACACCGTACAGTGCAGCACTGCAAGCAAATAATGCACTGATCTCACAATGAGGACCCGCTCAACGTCTAAGTAATTTTCTTCAGCTTTTTTGTGTTATTTTTTTGAACCCCAAAATCAGAAAATCTCCAGAAAACAGATGAAAATTCAATTCAACAGAGGTACTGAAATACAGTAAGTACAGGTATAGCACAAAGATATTAGAGTGTGTTTTTTTTCCATGTGAAACCAACTGATTCTGCTCCTTAATATTCTCATAATTTCCACAAATCTGCACCTACAGAAGAAAACATGACACTGCATATTCTGTATGGACCTCCCATTTAGGGGATCTAGGTAAGAACCTACCCCCGTTCAGAAGATCTAGGTCGGGATCCACCCCCACTGAGCAGAACGAGGTAAGGATCTACCCCCATTCAGGAAATCTATGCGTAGTGATAAAGAGCTGGACTTGGTAATCCACACGTTGCTGTTTCCATTCCTGGTTGGGCCACTGCTGTTGTACCCTTGGGCAAGGTACTTCATCTGAACAGCCTCAGTAAACATACAGCAGGATAAATGGATGATATGTAAACTGTGCAATTTGCTCTTGATAAGAATGTCTGCAAGGCAAATGTAATGTTTACAGTCCCTCTCACCCCACATGTCATGTGTCATATCCATGTCCCTGATTAGCCAGGTGACCTTTGTGTCATTTTAACCCAAACAAATATGGCTGACAAATCATTTTGTTATTGCTGTTGTTAAAAAGGGAAACTGAAAACATTGGTCTTGGATAAATGACAGAAATTTTACACTGTTAGCCTGAAAAATGTCTTTCAGGTTATCATGACACTTTGGAGACAAAGTGACCCTGATCCACTGATCTTTAAGCGATTGGGTGGCTCATCTCATCACTGTTGACAATCCAGATGAGACAGGTATCAGTACAACAGCATAAGTCTTTGCCTTGTCTCCCAGGTGACATACATACATAAGCTGCATCTCCCCTGTTCTGTTTGGGCTGCATATGTGCTGTTCCCACACAGCATAAAACGGTGTCTTGCATCTGAAACAATCAGTTGAGCTCCAACAGCTGCTGACCCCACACCACCTTTAAAATATTTTGGTACCATCTACGCTCTTCTATATCTCTTTGTAAATAAGAGAGTGAGGTTGCTCTCCAAATGTATGTGTTTGCTCACACAGCTCATGCTGAAGGAAGAAACCCTCAGATCTCTCCTTTTGTTGCCTCTGTTATTCACAGACTGTAAGACTGTGGTGAAAGACGGTATATATGGACAGTACAATGGAGGAGGTAAAAGCCTCTGGCATGAACTATTGATGACGTGCACAAAGACTATGCTACCCAGAACTACTGTGACCATGGCTGTAGCAGTTTATAGGATATAACCTACATGGCTGCTTCTGATTTCACCTGGGCTCCAGGCAAACCGACTATTGTTTTGGCCACTGCTCAACATTCCATCAGTTTGCACTAGAAATGACTCCGGACTGCCCCAGGTATAGCTGACCTACTGCTAAGGAGGGTCAGTAGAAAGGCACTGTCTGAGGACGCCTTTTCAGGTTTGGATTCCTGGTTTGATTTGAGACATGAGAGGAAGACAGGAAATACGAATATCCGCTATTTTGTTACATGTCAGATCTTCTGGTGGTGTTCCACTTTTAAACTGGGAATGAAATATGGGGTAGAAGTCCACAGTCACTGCCAACTAGACAAGAGCTTTCAGCCTTACCAGTAATCACTAAGTTCATCAAGACCGCGTGCATGAGATGAGACAGATAAAAAGCTACAAATACAGGAGACAGACTCCTTCTCCTGCGCTGTGGGACTTACAAACATCTCTCAGTCAGCAATACGGATTAGACAAGTAAAATCACTCTGATATCTTGAAGGCTGGTGGAGGAACAAAAAAAAAAAAGGAAAAAAATCAATAGAGCTTGAGAGACTGTCGGTGATTGAAGGGTCTCTTAGCACTGGTTCTCAAGGTAAACTCGGTTTAATCTCTGCAACTGTGGCGTTCGCACTCACAGCCAAGGCCTGTGTCCCCAGGGAAGACACGACGTGGAGGGACAATGACTCAAACCCCCCCAGCCCACGAAAGCTTGTTCTCTGCCATTCTCCGTTCGAATGGAGAGCTATTTTTACCCTGAGCCCGGGTGCGTGTGTGGGAGCATTAGCCTGCTGTTGGTCTTATTCATACCCACTGTTGAGAAGGCTATACTGCAGCATTACAGGCTGTGCCTCATATTCTTCCGTGAAGCAAATCAAATTCTGCGGAATGGAAATTTAATTTAGCGAATCCCTCCTGATGCTAATGTAAAAAAGGCTGAAAACAGTGCTTAATAATCACATATTTAACATGCCTTTATGCGTTTTAAAGAAATAATGTTGTATTAACCTTTTTCAACCGTAATGTTCCGCAAAATACTATATTTGCTCACAGACCTGAAAAACACCTATCATATATTCACAATGATAAAATGCTCCCAAAATAACATAAAATATATTTTAAAATTGGGCTTCTAACAGTAGAGACGGTTTTAGAACAGCATTTATATACACAGTAACCTAACAAATGTGGAGTTTGATAAAAGGATCAATCTAACTGATTATCAGAAAATTGGCTCTTTTTTCTGTATCTGTTATAACATCAGAACGTTATTCAAATGGCAGATTCAGTTCTACCCAGGCTGGTGTGAGACAACATTTCTGACAAGGTCGAAGATGCACAGGAAGCGCCTGTATCTCCAGCCCAACGAGAGAGAGGCGGGAGAAGGCGACTCCGTGTCACTGCCTGGATGTCACCTCCAGAGACAGCTCTGCTGCACCAGCTTCAGGGATCAGGTCCAGGCCCTTTTAGCTACATTAAAAAGCAACCAGTGCTATTGCTTACCCAGGACTGATCATCCTGCCAATTTACAATACCAATAGACATTTATTCTATTTTTTCCTGCACAGGTAGCAGTGATCCGTAGTGGTTTTGTGTACAGGGGACCCGTTCACAACTTAACTGCTTAATTATTTACTGGGAATATCTTATGGGAGTGGACCTTCGGTCATCAGGATTCGCTAACTAATTATGCACAATATCAGTCTACTGGTGGGGTACAGCAGTAATGATAACACCTGCCACTGCTCCACAGCCTCAGATAGCAGCATCGTCGCCCTCCTGGCATGCTGAACCTCAGTTAAGGAACGGACTATAATTCAGAGCGCTGACCGACCCCCCCCCCCCCCCCCCCGCGTCTAAAAATTCACAAATGTGTCCAGATTTACACACATGCACGCACGCGATGACAAATAGGGCCTTATTCATAATGCATCAGTGAAGAGCGTCAATCTGCTGGGCGTCTGTGCCGTCTCGAGGAGCGGAGCTACGGGGGGGGCTGGGGGGGAGGGGGGGGGCTGGAGGAGCGTGTCTGTGTGAGGCGAGAGCCTGACGAGGCAAGGCGGTCTTACCCAGCGGGGAACGGGAGCAAGCACATGGGGCAGCTCTCCATGGCAGCTCCCGCGTTTCGGGACGCGCTCCCCTCCTCCTCCTCCGTGGGGGATTTCTGGCGGCCGCTCTCCTCCGCCGGAGCGCAGCTGTCAGAGCGATCCCCCGCGCGTGCAGGTAGCTGCCGTTTGATCACGCCTCCTTCGGCTCCTCCACCCGGGGCTCCCTCTAACGAGCTTCTCCCCTCCGCCGCTGCATGCTCCTCACGTACGCCGATGGCCGAGGGGCGTGGCTGATCAGTGCGGCCTACGCCCCGCCCGTCCCCCCCCACCTCGGCCAGGAAGGGTGAGGGGGCTTGTGGCCGTCGTTGCTGACCCTTGTGGCTCTCCTGACGGAGGCCGGGAGGTCCCACGGCTCCCAGACTGGTCCCCTCTCCTGGTTCCCCCCGGGCAGAAGCAGCACTCGGCAGACCCTTTTTGCAGCTGGGGTCAGGCTGCTGCTGGCCACACCTCAGCGGGGTCTCTGAGTCTGTGAAAAGCGGGTCTGGATGATACCCAGCAGGGTGGGGTTGCTCACTCGGACTAGGGGCGTGCAGGACTGTGGGGTCAGCAGACGGTTTGGGCGGCAGGGGTAAGGGGCCCACTTCTTCACTGAGGCTACACCACTTCCATACAGCTGGCTCTTCAGAACATCTCTAAAGAAAGTGAGACAAAATTGCTAGTTCAAGTGCAGTTACACTTAATTTTCTTGCTTTTTTAAATACTGTGGTTCTTATAACCATGGCACAAAAACACAGCTTGTCATTTTAAGAACCTGAAGCTGTTAAGTCTCACACATTTAAAGTAAAAAAAAACTGTTTTAGGACTGTCATCCCGATAGCAATGATTTCATCACGTCCCGGCTGGAGCCCGTGCCATATGTCTGTCGCATTAGCCCGCCGCAGGAAGGTTACAGCGGAACCGGCGCTCCTCTCGAAGTGCCCCTGGAATAAATAATTTAGCAAACGCGAGCCTGCATCAGCTACCTGTCAGGGAGATCGGTTCATCTGCCGTGCATGCCCTAGAACTGCCACTCACGCACAAAAAGCCGGCCCGCAGCGGGCTGGGCGGACACTTGCCCCCGCTGATGCGCGACGCGCGACACCACGTTGTCATTTTCTCTTCCGGAGGCTTCCTTCACAACTAATAAAAAAACGGCAATCTCCAGTCAGATGGTGGGGGGGAAAAAGGTTGAAAACGGTAACGTACCATTGGAGAGGGCAGGGGGAGGTCAGGCACTATCTCCCAGTCACCCTGCCCCAGATTGGGTATGGCAGACTTTAAGGTTGTAGCCCAAAGCTTTTCTACATCGAGGAGGGTGGATCTGTCCCACCATCCCTCTGTGGTGCTGTCATGTGGGCTGCAGATACACACAAACACAAACAAATGTTGATGGATGTCATTAGAACCACATGGAGAGAGAGACGAAGTTCAGCGCAAAGACGGCTAGCTAGACACCTTAAGGACAGTTAATTCTGTAATGAACACCACCTGTTCCGTTTCAGCGAGTGCAAAGTCTGTTCATTTATGCATTATTCTCCCACGTTCGAAATGTAAATTTAATGAGGGTGAATATGTCACTCACGTTTGCATGCATGAATTTCAAATACACAAGATCCCATCCTTATGTCATTTACCTCACATTGCTCCTCCCACCTTTCTTAAAACCCAGGGGATGCAGTCGGATTTACCAGGCATTGTTTTTTTAATCTATTAGCAAACATATTCTTTGCGTGTCTGTAGCTAGCTGGCTAGCTACGTTTCTACAGTCACTGAATTATTCGCCACAGGTCGGGTTCATCAGATGTACACAATATTGGCATATCTCACTAATGAGGGACTGTAGAAGATTCTGAATGGGAAATTCTTATGCAGCTTTCCCCATTATAACGACCTGTCCATCATGGTTTACGTTATTTCACTAACTGGAACATTGTCCTGTCTTCAAAAAACTGACAGCCAATACAGAAGTGTCAGTCATCTAATGCTGTCCATCTTCACAAGTTACTGCCTCTAGTACCTATCCAATCCATTCAACAATTTTAGCTAGATACCCATCCAGCTTGGCATATTAGGCTTTATTTTACCATGCAGTGCAATTAGCAAGCTCGTTAAGTCTGCCAGTTTAGCTTAATTAAAAGCTTACTCTTCGTTTGGGTTTGAGTGAAACTTGTCTCCACGAGTGTCACACGGCGCGAAAGAAATCTGTTCTTCGCTGTTCTTTTTCAAAAAGATGCAGGGATATTGTTCGCTTTTGGGCTCTTGAAACGCCGGTTTCTTTTTCTTCAGTTTCAATTTTTGGTACTTCTCAGACATGGCTTGTTAGCTAGCAGCTATTTGCCACGCCGCTCAGCTTTCTCTTGCATGCAAACATTCGCAACTGGACATATACCGTACACTAAATATCATAAGTAACTCATAGCATTCGAACTGTAATCACAATAACGCCGATTAAAACAGTACAAGGAATGTTAATACATAAAATGTTTCAGTTGCACCAGCCATTCACCGGCTCCCATTCATTCAACGCATTGGCAAGCGGACACAGTACGCGCCTGTTTACAAAGCCTGCACACTTCCGTCAAGACGATGCGCACAGAATCACGGGATACACGGCTCAATTTCATAGTTGGGCTTGTAGTTACAGTCAATGATCAGAGGCGTGTTGGAATGAACCTCCCGAAACAAACGTTTATCATCAGTGAATTGAATGATATAATGCTTCATTGGTGAATACCGCACGTTATTCGGTAAATTCTTAGCATAGTGATGCACTTATTTGGAAGTCGCTCTGGGTAAGAGCGTCTTCTAAATGATGTAATGTAATGTAATGCAAAATTCTATTAATTAATGCAACGTTTTGTCATAATATTAAATTAAATGGTATCCAAAACAGAAATGCACAATATTACATACCGCATGATATATATACACAATTTTGCGCGATAGAAGCTATATCATTGCCAGTGCCATCAAACTTTTGTGAAAATTTTCTACACCGAGGACAAGACTTTATGTATTAGTGTTAAAAGATAATGAGTTTGAAAAGAAAAAAAATTGATAGGAAGTTTGCGAACTATGGGACTAATGAAGCAGCACGTTCACACGTGAATGAGCAGTGGCATGCGAGAAGCCTGACTTGTCATTGTGGAATTGTGTGCCATATATAGCTTAAATGAGAACGGTTCGCGCACCGCCGCCCAATTTATTTACCTGTCACTGACTTCTACACAAACTTTTACTAACTCCATTAAAGAAAAATTACAGACAAATGCGGAACAATCTTAACAGTTAAGAGGTTACCTCATTTAGTTCCTTCGAGGTTTAACTAATATGATGGACTATTATAATGTATTGCTAGCTTATAACTTGCAGTAGAAACCTAATCATTAGCACTACATAACAGGTAGTATAAATTGGACTTCTCCTCACATTAAATCCTTATAAAACCAAAGATCTGAAATAATTTCTTTAAATTCACCACCATTTTTTTCTAATTATACTTTAAAAAGGGAACATTACAATATTTTATAAAAAATCAATTAAAGGAAGCAGCAGATAGTTGATTTTTATTTAAAATGGCTTCCAAAAAAATCACAAAGAAATCAAAAACAGGTCTGTCATATTTATCAAACAAAGGTAAGTACTCTGCCTCCTCTGTTTGTTTCTCAGCAGCTGTCTGTACTATAGATCTGTTCTATTTTTGACTGGTGTCCATAAGACCTTGTTACTCCCCGCTGTGACTTTCAGAGGCTAAGCAGGACTTGGCCTGATAAACACCAGGAAGAGAGACTGTAAGAAAGAACTGGGTTACTCCTGTCAGAGATGGCACTGTGTTGTGTGAGTCAGTACAAGGCACTTATCCTTCAGGACCAAATAATGACACCAAGTGTGCTGTAGGAGATGCCATTTCTTTCTATGGTGCATGTTGTAACTGTAAGTACAGACAGGGAAGAGACTTGCACACTGCTATATCAAGCACAGTGTATGGCCTACGGCCTTTTTCTGTAATTATATCAATTTTCTTTGACCCAAGCACCTGCCTCATCACTCTCTGTATGAACTTTTGGAAAGTGCATAAGTTCACACTGTCTCTCTGTGTTTTTTCCATATTATAAAGACCAGAGAGGCAAAGGGGTTCTTTTGCGTCATCCTAAGTTGAGAAATTGTTGTCTAGAGCAGAGCAAATAGCTGCTGTAGACGTACAAACATCTGGTCAGCTAATTTACTGTGTATTGACTCAGAAGATAGTTGGTCCTGATTGCAAGCAAGTAAATACATGTCATGTCCAGTCTGCTTTAAATAAGCATGTGCACTCATTTAAGTTCTTATTGGCCTTTGATTGGCCAGCCAAGCAGGCTAAGCACAGAAGCTAAACTTAAGTTGCCTATCGGATACTTGCTAGCTACCTCTGCTCGCTAGAGGAACTGTCAGGAGAATACCAGAATACCAACTCAGTGCCACACACCCGTTATAAAGCAGAGGCACATAAACAGTCTGAAATTAAGGGCGTTTTAATGAGGGAGTAAGTTTGTTTTAAAGGGCAGGATGTGAAGGAGAGTAGACCCTGAAGGCAGGAGGGAGGCCTGGGGTGTTAGAATAAGGAGCCAGGGAGGACTGAAGCCAGCAAAGCATAAAAATGTAAGAACTTTGAAGATTCAGTGGATTTTGAAGAAGAAGGGCAATATTAATAATATACTCTCTTATTATTGTTTATTTGGTAAAAACAGCGAACAAGCAACTACTGTGCATCTTGCACTGAATAAGCAACAGTGAACCATCATATGCAATTAGAACCATGTTTCCCTAAGTGTAAATCAGGTATGATAACAATGATCAAAGCTAGATGCTGGCTCCCCGTGCAACTAACAACAGCAGTTACTGTGGATGTGCTGCTTCTGGCCTTAGTTAAACTGGCAGAAACAAAGGAATAAAGAAAAACGTAGCGCTAGTATAGGTGAGTCATGAAGATATGAGCACACTGAGGGAAGGAAAGGCAGACATCAACTAATCTGGGGGCCAAGATGACATAAGATATATGTGGGGAAGGCCATCATATAAGTGAGGGAGAGCCGAATGTAAAGGAGGAATGAGAATAACTAAGACTATGGATCTATGGCATGTAGCTCCTAGACCAGGGGTGGGCAATTCCGGTCCTGGAGGGCCAGTGTCCTGCTGGTTTTTGTTTTCATCTCTTAGTTACCTGTTGATTTTCACCTTGAGAACAGGTGTGCTTGCTCTTCAGCCAATCAGAGATTGTATTTAGTTGGTCAACAAGAAAAACAGCAGGACCATGGCCCTCCAGGACTGGAGTTGCCCACCCCTGTCCTAGACAAAATGAATTCCAAGGTGATGTCCGTCAGGAGAGATGGAGAGCATGAAACCTGGGAAGAAAGGCAGTTGGAGAGATTAATATATATTTAACAGGAATGTTAGAAACTACAACAAAGAGGGACAGAAGAAAATTTGAGCAAAGTGACTTAAACAGCATTAAACGTGATCAAAGAGGTGGTGCAGGGATGCAGGTAAGTGGGGCAGAAAAAACCCAAAAATGAGTCAGACATAGTTGCAGGGTTAGAATGTCAAGGTGGGTGACAACGAAAAAGCTTGGAAGAAAGGCCTGCAGTGTCGATGTGCTCTCTGGTATTATCCATGCCTCAGTGAGAGCAAGATAATCTGCAGAGATGGGAGGCGGGAAGCAAATTCATGATTGAAATCAGCTTTCTTGGAATCTGGCTGGCGATTCCAAAGTGCAGCACTGAAGGATTATAACAGAGAAGAAGAAGAGGGGAGAGGAATGAGGATGAGATTAGGATAAGACTGTCCATGTTTTGCAACCTTGCTGTTGGACTTGGGCATCTTTTTTTGCACAAAATCTAATCAGGAAATGTTTGAGATCTGAAGATTTTGGTGTTCCCATTTCAGGCATCTTCAGGTTGATGGAAAGTTAAAAGCAATTATTTAATTTTGAATCATTTCTGTGATAACAAAGTGCCCTTATGGAATGCATATAATGTCTTCAACCATGTGCACCTGTATCTGATTTCACACAGTACACAGCGTGATATCATGTGAAATAAAATATAAAATGTCTTAGAGTGTATTTTATTATTTCACCAATAAGATGTTATTGGTGATTTTTAAAATGGTATTTTTATAAAAATAACTTTATTCCAGAACAAGGCATTGATCTTCAGACATACGTACTAGTCTGAATCAGTGCTCAGGTCTCAGAATGGCCTGTCATAGATGCGCTTTTCCTGATGAAAATGGTTGATGTTTTGTCTTGTAAAAAAATGCCAGTGGTACATCAAGCCAGAGACTTTTTTTCTAATTAAGTGCCACTGAATGGCAGATACTTCACTTCAGAATTCACAGACTTTCTTTTCCTTTCAGCATGCTTGATTATATACTTACCCTTATTTTGTGAGTGCATGTTTTTGTTAATTTTGCAGCAGGCATTTTAAACCATGGTCGTTTTAAAAATAACTGCCTTTATTTTTCCAAGGCAGTTTGTTCCCATGGTGACCTAGAGCTTGGCACTTTTTACGGTGAAAAACAAGTCTAGCCTTATTCTCTCCTCAGAAGGACTAGCTCTAGCACCAGCTATAGAATGTTTGTAGCCTAGTTATAGCATAAAGCTCATTATTTACCAAGTTATTTCTCTGCGACTAACTAAAAGCATCCAAAGAACTGATGGTAAGAATAAGCACACGTAAAATTATGAGCCAGATTGTCAGGGTTTCAAACATGGCTTTAAGCAAGTCAAATTATTGATTTGAGGTTTAAATCCAATGAACACACCTGAAAATCTTGGAATATATGAGCAATTTGAGGCTTAGGATACATTGTCAAAAGCATTTTCATACAGTATTTTTCTAACTCCCACATTCTGACAACTTTGATTCTGAATCAGCCGAAAGCACTGCATGTACCTCTTGGCCATATGTCACTAGTTCATCCTTTTGGAAGCAAAGCATTGTTATTCAAAGACTGTCACCCAAAATATATTACCTAAAATATATTTGAAACAATGCAATAATAAGATAAGCTATTATATGAAGACCCCAAAGAGAGCACCGGATGAAAATGAAGTGATCCTGAACTATTCGTTCTCATGGTCTGAGTCTGTAAAGAACTGTAGATAGAAGCTTGAAAGCTAATGGTAATCTAATGGAGAAACTTTAAGCTCTTGGTCTGAATAGTGTGCCAGCTTCAAGGCTGCACGGTTGTGTAATGGAAAAGACAGGCAGAGCTGGAAAAAGGAGAGAAAAAAAGAGGGGAAAAAAGAGAACGAGAGCGAGAGAAAATAAAACACAAAGGACCCTGCCGCTGGGAAATAGGTGAGGCAAATTTTGAAATTTTGCCACAGAAGATGAGAATTCCAGAAAGTAAGACTGCTGACACTGGTTGTCCTGCACAGCAGATGTAAAGAAAAGTACAATAGCAGATGAGAGAGGCATGGGTGTCTGGTTCAACACTGGGAGAGGCGACGGAGAGACTGTGTCCAGGAAAGAAAGGTTATGTCATTAGGATTTGTGATGCAATGTTGTGAGTGGTCGCCATGGATACAGGAAGGAAGATGGAGGGTAAAAATAGCAGAGCTAACCAGGCACCAAAAAGCCTACTCTTCTGACTGGGGGAAAGAAAGGGAGGGGGTTAGAAAGAGAGAGAGAGAAAGATGAGGAAGGTTCCATCTCAACAAACCGTTTTATGAATCATTGAAAAGGGAGAGGCGTTTGTTTTTCTTCTCTTACCCCCCTTCTCGGTCAGGGGGGCGGGCCTTCGAAGCGGGGCGGAGTTTCGGGCCCTCTGCAGTGTATCCGTTTCCAGCTCGCCCCCTCACCAGGATGCCAGAGTGAAACCCTATAGCAGTCAGATCCTATTGCTTCCAGGACCCAGTGTGGGAGCGTCAGGCTGCCAGAATGATTAAGCCCCAGGTCTCTCCCTTTCGGAAAAGGTCACAGATCTGCAGCGTTGGTTATATCATCTCTCTGCGAATGTGGCGAACCCACGGGCTGTTCCACTGGACGCGTTTCTGCCGTGGTTTAATGGGAAAACAGAAACTTCCTCAATTCTGCTGGCATCCATAAAAAATAAAGAGGGCTCTGGGGTTTCCCATCCGCACTGTACGTTTGGAACCGTGGAAAATAAGCGGACTCTGCACCCCTCTAAGGTTGACCCTTCAGTGGGATCCCAAGGTGTTCCTGGTTGTGGGATGTCTGTCCGTACCTCTGGGAGTCCCCCCAGCATCCCCCCTCTCTTTCCAGAGATCTTTCCTGGAGGGAGAAGAGCTCTTGTCATCCAAAAGTGAATTTTCTTGCCTTCCATCTTCTCCAAGTCAAGGCTGCTTCAAAGAAACTCTGTCTCATTCTTGATTAAATCAAAGCCCTTTCATGCATTTTATTGGCTTCTTCCTACAGTGCAAAGGGCATTCATAAATTTTGTTTGACGAAATGACTGAAAGTAGTTTAAAGGATGAGAGGATTTTTAAATTAATGACTGAAGTCAATACAAATGAACTACCATGTTGTGTTGCTGTGAGCATATTGTTCCTACTTTCATGTTTACAATCCAACAAAACCACTGTCATGTTGAATCTCTGTCCTCACATAATCGTTTTCACAAAAACAAGTCTTGACATGTCAGTACTCATATGGACGGTTTATTCTTTTACAGATGTTTATAAACCTTGTGTCATTTCAAAACTGCTGGAGATTTACATTTGAGTTTGTGAAGACATTAGTGCTGGACAGTTCACTGAGTATTTTCAGAAATCAAACCATTAAAATGTTTCATGCACTGGCCTTCAAATACACAACAGGACTAAATAGAAATTTTAAAGAAAGCACATAGAAGTGCTCAAGTATTAGAATTATGATTCATCCTTTCAAATTAGATGTGTCATTATGATCTCCCCTTATTACAGGATAACATGGGTCTCATATATTCATTTTTAGAACTCTCTCCTGGGGTTCAAATTTACTGACCCCATAAGACAATGAGAGATTGAGTTCACTCTGGGTTGAACTGGCCTGGGTTTGAATCGTGCTTTAGACAACGGAGCAGCGTCTTAATCAGACTATTTTTACCTGAACTACTTCCTCAGGAGCACAGCTCTCCACACAGGTTCCTGAATATGGTTAGTAAAATCTTATCTCTATGGGTTAAGCTGGACATGGGTATTCTGCTAAACAAATAACCAGTTATAATCACAGGCTAAACCTCCTGAGTCTGTTTCATTTTTGTGATGTCAATGCAGCAGAGAGAACCTCAGGGAATCTGGAAGGCATGCCTGTTCCCATCCAAACGCTGATGTATGTTGCATGATATTGATAATCATTGCACTTATTGACAATTATAATAGTTAGAAGTCACGGCTCATTGCCAAGGGCCTCTTGCAAGTATGCAATACAAGGATTTATGTTTACACTTTAGTTTTACTGTGCCTACAAGTCTTTCTTAAATGCCAAATTAATGTTGATTGAGTTACTATAGATTGATTTACAAAAATATGGAAAAGAGTCTCAAAAACCTTAAAAACTTAAAAAAAAATCTTTAATCTTTCTTTCTTCTGGCCTCCAAGCTTTACGGGTTCTAACTGTGGTCAAAATACTTAGACACAGTGGCTCTAATGAAAAATGAACAGTCTGGAAAAGTTACAGAATAGCCTGTCATTTGTTATCATGAAATCTTTCTTTTGAACTTACAAGGATTTATCCAATCCTCTTTTTAAATGCCACTTTGAGGGAGAGCACTTCTCAAGCCAATGTAAAATGCAGGATATTTCTTTCGCTAATCATATTAATTGTTTTCAAACGTATCACAAATTACACTGAAACTTTACTTCAAAGTCTGACAACCCTCAGTATTCACAACACAGATACCTTAAAAAACCATATATTGACTGATGAATGTGCTCCAGTTTCTTAAGCAATTTTTATAGATTCATCAAAAATCCATATAACTGTAATCACCGCCACCTCTTCCTATCAACGGTCCTTGGTTAGCTCCACATCAGATATGGAAGATTGCCTACCACAGCACATATTTAAAGAGGCAAAGCTGCGTGATGTGATTTCTTACCTTTAGAGCAGTCAATATCCTTCTCTAATGTTTGAAGTCAGTTCTCAGTACCCCTGAACTGAACCTTCAACCTGATCCGCACAACTGAGTGTGTATCCCATTATTTATAACTTTCAAGCCAAAAACCCCACTTAATGACATACAAAATAATAACTCATCACTCTCACAAACATACAAACATAAACTCAAACACTTCACTCAGAATTTTCCATATACTGAATGTATCTTTATGCACCAACAAAGATGGAAATTAAAAAAGCTCTCTGTGTCACAGCAACAGCGATATGGATGAACTAGAGGTCCAACATGAAGAAGTTGCTGATGGGTCATATTTTAAGGTGAACACAGCTCCATACATTCAAGGGACCTCCTGTGAGCTCACACATGAATGGTGATAGGCACTGCATTAAGCTTTTTGTTGTTTTAACTGTATAAAAGCTGTGATGCCATGTAATAGAGGTGTTATACACAACATATGGGAGCAGCTCCTTTTGGGACAGGCCTTCCAAATACGGACACATGAATCCATTCTCACCTCTTCTTGACATAAACATTCTGCTTGCCAATCTCAAATACATTAGGGTGGCAGCGTAGCACAGTGGGTAAGGAGCAGGGCTGGTAACCAAAAGGTTGCTGGTTTGATTCCCTGCTAGGGCACTGCCATTATACCCTTGGGCAAGGTACTTAACCCACAACTGCCTCACTAAATATCCAGCTATATAAATAGATAATGTCAAAAAACTGTAACCTATGTAAGTCATGCTTGGCAAATGGCAATAAGGTAACATAATGTAACTGTGGAAATGGCTTTCCAAATGTTCTTCTACCAAACCACTTCATGCAATTGTCACTAAAGCCCATAAGATTCCTATTGCTCTCTCACACACTGAATTTACATACAACCAGGTTTAACTGCAGTGTTCTTGATGTTTTTATGTGCTCAGTGTGGTCTTAAGTTGTTTGTGCTTAACTGGAAAAACAAACATTTGAAATATAATTTATGTAATAAATTATGTAATATCATAAGAGAAATAAAGCAATGTACACCTAACATGCACTTATCTTTAATCAATTATCTGGGGATTCTTGAAGAGGAAGGTAAGCCTCTCTGCATTAAGCCATCTGTTAATGCCATTGATAATTATTGTGACTATTTAATTACTATCAGTTACAGACATTGTGATCATCACTTCCTGTTCATATGCAAATAAACTATAAGGGGTTCTCCTTGTTGTCAGTACAAGCTAATGATGCTGTGAAACGAATGCCTCATCTGTTATTAATTTGTTTTATGGTAATCGTCGATAATTTCAGAAAGCATGATGATTTGACACTTCATGGGGGGATCAAATACCTGTGGCTGCTCTTCTTTTTCAAGGATATCAAAGCAACAAATATAAAACAGCAAATATTTGCAACCTCGTAGTCCAGTGGTGGTGTCGAGGTTCAATGTATCACTAATGAGCTGTTAAAGCAACAAGCAACTGGACAATTTCGATTTTTATTTGACCCTTTGCTACTGTTGCTGCTGTACTGGAGCACAAAGTTTGGCAAATTATAATTGACCCACCTGTGCAAACAAATGTAGCCAATTGTACCATTTTAGCTTTTATGGTGGTCCAAAGCCACGTTGCAAAAACAATCCGACAACTTATGAAATCTTTAGAGCCATAAAATAATACTAAAGGGCATTTGTGTGTTTAAGATGATTGCGTGATCCTTTTGGACTGTGATCTTCCATACAAACATTTCTCCAAGTTGCCACGAAGCTGCAGTTACATTCCCAATCTGCTAGAGGGAGCTAGTTGACCAATGAACATTATAATGTTTCACACCTTTGGCTGTCGAGGCCACCAGCATGTTTGTATTACAGAAAAATATGAGAAATATAGAATATGTTCACAGATATGCATGTTGTCTTACGGACATGTTATATAGTGCAAGTGGAAGTCACCTCTTTGCAGTAATTAACTGCAACCAGTGCTCAGGGTCATCAACTGGGGCTGATTGGGACCTCAAGAGTCCTTGCCCTTGAGTTACCAGAGAACCCTAAACTCAGACATATCCCAACGCTCTTGTAAGTCTAACTGTGGTGACGCAAAGTCATTAAATTGAGAAGAAGATATGAGAGGATGTATGTCATATGTTCGTCGCCAATATTTTGGTTTGGGTGGGGTTTTGTCAGCAAAATGATAATGATGGACTCAGAGATCAAAATGACGACAGACTGACAATATGATATTAAGGCGAAGACATACGGTTGCTATACACCAGACACCTTCTTGGGAAAACAATGATTCAACACACCGAACAGGGCTTGATGGTAAATGACATAATAGATAACAGTCAGACACACTTTTCTTTGGTTCCAGTTGAATACAAAAGAGTAGGTGGACTTGACCAAGAAAAATTGTGAGACACGCTGCTATCTTTCTCTGGTTCAGGAGTTTAGAGTCCCACTGCTGGTGCTGGGCTGTTGGCCTTGATGCTACAACTGCAAGGTGGAAGAGAAGAAAAGATTGGTTGTGGAAAGATTTTGTAGTAGATATTACTATATTGAGGTGCACAACAGCAGATTCATATTCACATGTATCTCATCATAATACAAATAATGTGAATGTGGCATGTCCAGGACAATGGAAGACAGACAACAGACTACTATGCGACTATATTCCGTAAAACCACTCAGAGCAGCGATGCCCATTCGTTCATTCTCATTAATTGGATCAGCATGCACGTGCCAAGTTAAGCCGACTGCAACTCAAGACGGGAAGATGTGTATATTGCGAACATTGTTTTGTGTCTTACTGAGGAGTATTTCTACATTTACATTGCTTCTGGGCGAGCTTATCACCACGCACAACCTTTGGACACCGAGCCCACATAAACACACACACACACACAAACAATCGCACCATTTGAGATGGGTCCCTGGCTGAAAATACAGTAGCTGCACAGCATACCAGAAATAACTATTTATTCTAATCCTTATGATAATGAGCCCCGATAATTACACATGTTACCTTGCCATTCATTAGTTTTGTTTAGATTCTGACACACCGTTTTCCCCGCATTGGTTTAGCAAGCAAAGAAGCAGTTCAGAGTTAGTAAAACGAGCCTAAATAAATAAACCGCAGCCAGTCGTAGAATTTGCATTTCCCCTCGAAGTCTAAATTAGACTGTCTGTTGCAAACTCCACCCTTCCTCTTTCGGTTGCAGACGTTCTTAGCTGTGAACCAAATGATTCACTGTGCTCTGTACTCATTTTTTTCCCTCTGTCTTTGCAGCAGCCGCACAGGGCTGCGAAGAGGAGAGGGGGGAGTGACGACTTGTTCCTGGAAGAGCCAGCCTGGGGAGTCAGTCACATTCTTGGCTGGGATTCAATGACTGAGCCAGACACACACAAACAGTGAGAGAGGGGGGCTGCGAGGGAGAGAGAGAGAGAGCGAGAGAGAGAGAGCGAGCGAGTGAGTGAGCAAGCTAGCTCGCTGGCTGGCCATCGCGAAATAGACATAGCTTACTGCAAGGGCAGACTGTGTGGATGCAACGTCTACCACTGCGGAAACAGACACACAGAAGAGGGACAGAAAGTGTGTGGAGCGTATTTTATTCCCGATATCTAAAAAGACGAAGCTCTACTCAATAGGTGGATTCTTTTTGTGGAACTTGAAAGTGTGTATTTCCTTTGCTAAGGGATCAGAAAGACGCGTAGGTAGATATGGACTGTACGGAGCCCATTACTGCAGGGGAAGACGTGCCGGTGTTACCATACGCCTAGTAGAGGGAATTGGAAACGCACTACTCCGGACTTTTTTCGTGGATGTTTGATGAAGCGCTTTCCACCTTTTTCTAACTGCGAGAGACCTTGGATTTACAAGGAACCGGGACCTATCGGGGCTCTTATTTGCGTTAGTTTCCTCTCGTTAAACGGAACTTTCACGATTGAAGTAGTACGAAAAACATGGAGACTGTAACTCGACAAAGCTTCCAACCTCATCCAGGACTGCAACAAACTCTGAAGCAGTTTCACTTGAGTTCTATGAGCTCGCTTGGCGGCCCGGCGGCTTTCTCCGCTCGGTGGCAACATGACCTGCTCTTCAAGAAGGATGGTAAAGACCCGGAGCCCGTGCTTCACCTCCCCATGCAACCTCCGCCGGTGATGCCGGGGCCTCTGTTCATCCCTTCGGACCGCTCCACTGAAAGGTGCGAGACGGTCCTGGAGAGCGAGACGATCTCCTGTTTTGTGGTTGGTGGCGAAAAGCGGCTGTGCTTGCCCCAGATCCTCAACACCGTCCTGCGGGATTTTTCTCTCCAGCAGATCAACTCGGTGTGCGACGATCTCCACATCTACTGCTCCAGGTGCACGGCGGACCAGCTGGAAATCCTAAAAGTCATGGGGATTTTGCCCTTCTCGGCACCCTCGTGCGGCCTCATCACCAAAACGGATGCGGAGCGCCTCTGTAATGCCCTGATTTACGGGGGCACGTACCCACCGCACTGCAAAAAGGAGTTCTCTGGCTCTCTGGAGCTTGAGCTGACGGAGAAAAGCTTCAAGGTGTACCACGAGTGTTTCGGGAAGTGCAAAGGACTTTTCGTTCCAGAGCTCTACACCAGCCCGAACGCAGCCTGCATCCAGTGCATGGACTGTAGACTCATGTACCCGACTCACAAGTTCGTGGTCCACAGTCACAAATCGTTGGAAAACAGGACTTGCCACTGGGGTTTCGACTCCGCCAACTGGAGGGCATACATCCTTCTCAGCCAGGATTACACAGGAAAAGAGGAGAAGGGACGTCTCGAGCACCTTTTAGATGAAATAAAAGAGAAATTTGACTTCGCGAACAAGTACAAGAGGAAAGCCTCTACGGTGAGTTTTAGTAGCCTTTTGCGTGCCATGTGTCTGTTTTTGAGTTTTGTTGGTCACATTTTTGTAAGTCGGCTAAAGGCTTATTGGGGGCTTAATGGTGCCCTGTGTGAACTTGTGTTGAGGCTGTCTCGAGATGGTCAATAGTCTGAAACAGCCAGCCCTTCAGCTCTTGTGTCCGGGACATAGCAAGCTTGCCTAACTTACTTATATAGAGCATGCATGTAGATTAATTTAACGTATATATATTTTGCACATGAATATGGTTTGTTATATTTAATGATTTTTTTGCAAAGCCATGCGCTCCCCATTAAAATCATTTAATGTAATGCGTAAATTTTGCCCTTCTCGTCTATAGTCCGCATATGCAGTTGCTTGTGTCGTTGCTTGTGTTGTGACGGAACGATTTTTTTTGTCGATATGTGCTTTTCCTTTTTACTTTAAAAAGGTCGTATGCTAGTTAACTGCGACTGATAACCTATTTGGTCATGCATAACGATGTGAAGCGTTTACATAGAGCTGTGTTGGTAGCCTACATAAAGTTTGCTGCGTATTATATCAATTTGTTGCCCGATGCAGATGTTGAAATGGTTGTTACGAGTAGGCTATATGTTTGCCTGCTCTCTTCACAGAGTGTTGTTTTCTTACGGAGTATCCAATGAAAAGAAAATAAATAGTCATATACAGTAATGTAATGGAAGTAGCGTTTACAATCGGGGACAACTGGCACGGGAGGCTGTCTTAACCCCAATTTAATTAAAGTTGACATACTGCTACTAATTATCCACTAAGAATAACAAAACGCCTTTTATGACTATGAAACCATTATTTGCCTGTATTGCACCTCTGCAGGTGTTAAAAGCCTCATTTGAGCGGTAACAGGGAGGTTAAATAACTACCCCAGCCCAACCTGAAACTTCACTCTTTCTCTTTGTCACTGTCTGTATATATATTTTATATTTAATATAGTTTAGAATAAATTAATTATTCATTTGAGAGTAACACAGGTATGAAATAATATCCTTTGTGGATTCAGGAAATGATTCGTGAGAGATTTTTTTTAATTACTCGATTTTAAAATTGTTTATGGTTAAAGGGCAAAGCGACGGTAACAATTTAGTAATTTGCAGATAATGTAACCTTCGACCAGTATGTCTGTTCCATACACTCTCTGGGGCTCCCTCCCCTCTCCTAAACCTTTGAAACATCCCACGGCGTACTTCTTCCCGTTTCGCAGTGTGCTGTGGAAATGATTGTAATACGAGTGTTAGCTCAGACTGTTATCTCGGGTACTTGAAGGTGGATGTGTTTTTAATGATGGACCCATCCCTGCCTAATGGTGTGCTACTTAGCAAGTTTGAGCTCGCAGAGGGTGGTCAACGGCCGAGCTTTTTAGTTGGGGAGAGGTGCCAATTGTTATGTCTGCTTTGAGAGACCATTAGCTGTAGCACTGCTACATGCACTCAACTTGGCGCATGTACCACTGAGTGTATGCATTTTGACACCACCATTAAAAACCATGACATATTTTAGACATAGCCTAATATTTTTTTCCCAAGGACGAATATTATTAAAATATATCCAAAAAGTTATCTGACCACTGTAAGATGTAAATTATTATTATTATTGCGATCTCGTTTGTTGTATATATCCGTGACAGTTTATGAAGTAAATGGATATTTCTCCATTAAGATTTTTCACGCCCTGCTTGTTTTTACACACTCTCTGTCCATAAAGTCAAAATATTTTTATTGACGTATAGCCGCGTTAGTCATTTGTGTGAAGGATATTATGATTAAGTGCGAGATATACATGAGAATAAATGATTGAAACGATTTACTTAATATTCACATTTTCATATAAAATCTTCACAGTTTTAAAATGCACGTACATTTCTGTTCCTTCCCTATCAAATTTTGCATTTTTAGCAAGGAATGACTAAGCTAGTATGAGTTAAGATATACTTATTTTAAAAACTCAAAAATGTGTTTTGTGATCAGGTCTTGGTTGAGGGTCTGAAAGAATTGGTCAGTATGTGTTAGACTGAACTAGGGGAAAATGCATTAGTATACAGTATTTGCAGTATCTAAATTTCACAAGGGCGAATGCTCTGTGCTGCAGTAGAACAAGGGAATGCAGAAATGGCCTATGGGATGAAGTGTAATTTGGGTTTGTGAGTCTTACTTTCCATTGAAGATGTTTGACTAAATATGACAATTGAATATACAAAGAGGGTTTTTCGAAACGCTAGATTTAGGTTAAGTCTCACTCCAAACACCCCTGCCTTGCTTTTTTCTGACAAAGATATTCTCTTAACTACAGTGTTTAGTTTCTGGCAGTTTTTGGCCAATATAAACCTGACTTCTGCATGGAGAGATCCACTAGCAGCTTGCAGACAGAAACCTTATTGTGTCCACTGGGGTAGAGGGGGATTAAGTCTGTGTGCTGGTGGGGACAGATCAGGGCAGAGTGTCTTCCCCTCCTCCCTAAAATAAACCCAATAGCAGCCCCCCCTCCCTTAATGAAAGACAAGAACGTTCATTTGCATGAACTGTTACACTTGAATGGAATTGATGAAGCAGGGACAGGAGTATTGTGGTGGAAACATAATATGCTTCAACAATGGGTTGCATTGAGGAACCCCCCTGCCCCACACACACACACACACACCCCCCCCCAAACCCCCTTCCACTTTGCTCTTTCCTTGGGGAGGGGGGTTGTAAGAGGTGTTACTAGGGTGGTAGTGGTTTTGGGGGGGGGGTTGCTGGGTGCTCTGGTCTGTTGTACAAACAAAATGGAAATGTTTACAAACAGGAATTGCGTTTCTGCAGTCTCCTTGCCCCATGCCACATCACTGCAGAGATTCAGAGAGTGCTGCAGCGTTCATGGTGGCCGGTTAGGCTGTCTGCTTATCTGCGGTCACTGGTCTGAAACGTGGCCCCACTGTCTGTCACCATTTCGGTGAAAGGTCCCGGGAGAGTCTTCCTTAATCATATCAGGTTTGCAGCAAGCCACTGTTTTTCCTGCCAGGGTTCACCCTCGAGCGGTGCATGTGTTTAGTAGCTACAGTGTCCTGTAGTAAATATTAAAGGTTCACGTTTTGTTTGTCTAGTATGCATTTAAATGTGTGACGTTCAATACATTTCCATTTTTGTATCGGAAGAGTACTATCCGACATGCCCAGTCTCAACTCTGCAGCTTGCTACATATTTTTCCAATCGTTCACTGCACTACCTACACATCGGCTGGTCGTTTCATGTTTTTTCAGGGTTAAAAGATGTAATTATGGAGACCTACACCGCTTTTTACACTCGGTTAAGACAAACCCCAAGGAAAGGTAACCCTTATTAGGATGCAGACTGTGGTGCACTTAAATTTCCAGCCGTAAAATTTAGCAAGATACGAACTTGGCCAAACATTCCCGCTGGCCAGTGGCCAGCGACTTTATAGGGGGTGGTGCACTGGATCTGGTCCACTGTGCTTTAAATCCGCCAGTTCCACAAAAAAAAAAAAAAACAACACGAAAAGTCCACCTCTGTTTCTGGAAAGTTCTTCATCAGTGAAAGTGCTTTTTTTTTTTCTTTGAGCGGGGGTGAAATGGCATTGTTCAGGAGGATTCTGGGTAAGCAGGACTTCCCCTCTCCTTTTAGCTGCAGTGCAGAATGGCTGCAACTTTGCTCCCTGGTTTCTAGGGCATTGCCCAATATCCCTCAGGCACGTGCATGCGTCATGTCACCCTGTCTGTTACAGTCAGCATGGGCGCCGGAGAAGCAGACAGACAGGATGTCCTGAAGCTGCAATGTGTCTATCTGTGTGTAGTTGCGAAAGGCCAGGGCCCAGTGTTATTTTTTTTCTGATATTTTTCAAGCCTCGGACGCAGCTAACGCCCGCCCCTTCCCCCCCCCTCCCCGGCGAACATATTCTGCACCTATGTGTGTTGGTTGATCTGAATCTTCTCCCTCACCACATATGCGGTGAGTCATGTGTAAGTCTCATCACTGGCGGGTGCTAATTACTGGGGGTGGAATTGGTCTGCAAGCGGGGAGGCGTTCAGACAAGCGCCCCCGGGGAATGAGCAGGACTGTCTCACCAACGGCGCTATCCTCATTCCCGCCGGTCTGTCAGGTTATAGGCCAGTTACTTCACTTTCACCCCCCTGGTAGTCACCGCGGTATTTCCTCATCTTGTCTAGACTTCTGCGCTTCTCGTGTGAGTGCTCCCAAAGCACGCTCAGAATGATACAGGCTCAGAATGATACCTTTGTCTAAACGTACCCCAGAGCCCTGGCACTGGACATTGACATGGGCTTCGCCTCGCTGATTTGAGGACACGTGTGGCCAAGGGCTCGTTTGGCTTTTTGAACCCTGCAGTGAGCAAGTGCATAGCTGAGCAGTGAGAGGGTTCAAAGTTTATGAGCTGGGTGTGGAGCTATATTCTTTGCTCACAGAGCCAATATTAGGCCCCTCTCATGGCTGTTGGCTCCCTTATACCTGAGTGGGTGGTAGATATTATCAGTGGCTTTCTGTAACTGTATTTTTAGAGTGGGCCGTGGCAGAAGATCAAACAGGCCATTGAGTTAGATTTGGCAATGTGTACCATGTGATTGTACAAATAACTATGGAATTTACACTGTCTCCATATTAGCCCACACAACAGAGAGAGGAAAGTACAAGGTGTGTCAGTGACTAACATGGACAGTGGAGCTTTTGAAGGCAGTGTTATTTTTTACCTCCCTCAAAAGAAGCTGAGATACTTAAACGGTATTAAATTGATGCAAAATAATGAATTATGTTATTTTTGGCTCTTAAAATATTGTGCTTTAATTTTCAGCCTGGAATAAAGGAAAATGTAGTGTAAGTGGGCCTAACACACAGACAAAAAACTATACAAAAAGAAAAGAAAACAACAAAAAATTCCCCCCTATAAAACACTTCCTTGAATTTGTTAAGGCCAAACCGCAAACAGGAGGGTCGATTACCATCGGTGGTCACATTAACCCCTCGTATCAATTTACAGCAAGGTAACCTGAAAAGTTGTCGCTCAGACACAACTTTTGCAAAGGGGAGCAGACAAACGCACATTAGTCAGACGGAAGAAAAAAAAAGAGGGCGTTGCGACAACAGCATTCCAAGGCCGTCGCTCCCTATCTGAAGAGACAACTGATTACGCAAGAGGGGTATGAAAACAGTCATGAATGGGCATGAATGAAATATGCCCTCACACCTGTTCAACATTAAAATCAGCCTCTGTGCTTTCTCACTACTTGAAAATCAAGTTGTTGTTTTTTTTCCCCCTGCTTAATTTTCTCAGATGAACGTTTGAAAATGAGCGTTCGAGAAAAGAAACAAAGCTTTCCAATCAGTGCGTTTCAGGGGTTTTCATTTCATTGCAGAACCTGCATTATGCGTTTTGGTTTATGAGAGATATTACAGTTCGTTTTCATTTCAGGCGTTTGTGTCTGTTCATTGTGTGTTTTTGTTCCAGATGCCTTTGTCCCAGCTGGAACACTTAAATTACAAACCATGGTCTTTTTAAACTGGTGTTAGAAATTACAGTTTAGATAAAAAGCTTATCTGATTGTTAAAGGTTTTTTTGATAAGTAAGGCTCCCTTGTTTTTTTTTTTTCCCCTGACATCGTGCTCGAAAGCAGGGCTCCCTTCCAGAGACTGTAGAGCTGAAACTTTCCCTTCTAGTGCCCAGAACTGTCCCAGTGCACTCTGGGATATCCCGTTCCGCAGCTGAATGGGCTGCTTGTTCGAGGGGAAAGGAAGTGTGCTCCCTTAGGGAATATGGGGTATGTCCTGTTTCGTATGCGAAGCACATCGGCCTTAAGCCTTCCGACAAAAAGCCATATCCACATTGAGGACAGTACAACAGCTGTCAGGCCTGCATATCAATAGCCAGAGCAGAATCCCCCTTTTTTAATTTCTTTCCTAGAAAATGCGGCAACTCCTGTTTTAAATACAGATACAGCTGGTCTCAGCTAAAACCCCAGCGTTACGAAAAGGAGGGGGGGAAAATCAGGGTAGAGCAAAAAAGAAACCCTAACCTTGCATGATGCAAATTCATTTGGGCATGCAGAATATATCCATTTAGTTTGTAAGTGCCATTATGACGCCCAAAGAATTATATAGATTCTGCTTTGTTCCTGGACTAAGAAATAGAGAGTCATGGTTTAGGATGCCTGGAGGAGAGGGAAGCTGCTAATTAACTTTGATCATTCCTTCTCCCATCCACCCGGCAAAGCCTGGTCTGTTCTCCTCGGTCACATTAACTGGTCTTCCAAGATCATTGTTTAAGGTCAGAGAAATCAATTTTAAATTGACACTGGGGAGACCTGTAGTAAAAAGTGACTCTGGGTTTGCTTGCTAATGCCCAACAGGGACAATAAAAAGGGACTGCCTGCTACTTCTTTGACTTCCATTCTGCAAGTTAGTTCTCCCACTCCAGTGAAATCATCAAACTTCAGTTTTACATCAGTGTTAGCTTCAGCAGTGCACTGTTGAGAAGCACACTGGCCATGAGCAGTAAGCAGACCGTTGGCAAAAACTGATGGTTGGACGCCCGTGTGACAAACTGGACAGAATAAAAATCTGTTGTATTAATCAAGAAAAGATTGGGAAACCTCCCTTGAACAATTTAAACTGTAATTGCTTTGTAGCTTTAATGGTATGCAAATTCGAGTCAATTAAGAAGGTTTTTTTTAATTAGCAGTTAAGTTCATGTGTGAAGCGCCTCACGCTAATTATTTGCCACATACGCTACTAATTTGCTGTGCTTTTTTCTGCATACCCATCAAAACCCTTTTTTTTCTTGTTTCCTTTTTCCTGCTGTCCTCCTGAGGCAGCTGTGGTAGTAGGGGGATTGGGCTCACTGTGAATTTCTGCTTTGCGGCACTTTTTGCTAATAACTTTAAAGAAGTGTTTTGACTTGAAAAATACATAGACGCAGTCATACAAAAGTGCACTTGCATAGACATACCTCCCACACACAGGCATGCGCATGCACACACACACACACACACACACACACACACACACACACACACACACACCTCATGCACAATCACTGACAGAGGTGTGCAGCATGCTAAGTGTTAGAAAGAGGGGTTGGGGGTACATTTTTCGATTGGATGTCTGGAAAGCACATTAAAAGGGCTTGATAAATGATGGTGAAAATAAATTAGGCGCGCTGATGCGCTGTTGTTTTTCCTTCCCGGAGCCGTTTCGTCTGACAGCCTTTAAGAGGTACTTAAACAGGCGATTGTTCTCGCAGACCTGAGTTGTTTTCTTTTTTTTCCCCAGGAAATAATTCATCTTAATTAAATGGTGATTCTAAAAGGATTCTTGGGATACTTTGACTTGTTTGGCAGAATTGTTATTTTTGAGTGTCGCTGCTCACACCTGCAGTGTCATGTCTCTTGCTTGTTATGGTGTCAGACAGCCCAGTCACTGCAATTACATATTTTTGACTTTGAAACTCAGGGGTTGTGGAAGCGAGCAGAGGGCCTCCTCTTTTTGGCACAGAAAGCTGACAGTCTTTAACCGTGTTGCCAGTTTGGGATCCCACTCAGCAGGAAGGGACCAGGGGTTTGACAGCGCTCCTTAACTGTTCATTCTTAATGGACAGACAGCCAGCTCTGTAAAAGAAGCCTGATACACGCTAAACACATTAGTCCTACCATAAACCGATCCCCGCGTTCGGCTGAAATGTGTTTATAGCACACACTGCTATTGGGAGATCATGTCTGTTTGATGTTTTTTTTTTTTAGATTGTACCATTTGTGGGATGTTTAATGCTGATTAATCCTTAAGATATTCTCTTGTTTTCCCAGTAGGCTATTATAGAAGCTTTTTCTCCTCTTCCTCTCCGTCCCTCTCTCTGTCTCTCTCCCTCTCTCTTTCTCCCACCCCTTCTCCCACCGCCCAGTATCCGCCCCCACAGTTGCCTCCCCCACGCACGCACACACACACGCACGGGCAGACGCAAGTGCGTTGGCACGACTCCTTCACGTCTCTCGGGTATGGCGCGCGCCTGTTTGTGAATAGCAGAAATCCTATTCACAGAAAAAATGGAGAGGGAGGAGGAGGAAAAAAAAAGAGGAGAAGTTCAAGCCTTCATCACAGACAATTGTTTCCCACCCCCTCCTCCCTCTCTGCCTCCCTGCCTCCCTTTCTCCCTCCACCTTCTCGGGCCACTCGGCAGACTGCTGCCTCTCTGTGTCTGCGGATGACAAATGGAAGGCCGGGGATGTGGTTTATGAGCAGCAGAGGCAGAGAGGACCAGAGATCACATTAATATACCTGATTGTAGGAGGCTGGTGGGGGTCTGATGGAGTGGGGGGTGGTAGGTGGGTCTTGTGGAGGAGGGGGGTGGGGGTGGGATGGGGTGTGTGTGTGTGGGAGATCAGTCAGCTCAAGCTCCTCAAAAAAAAAAAAAAAAAGCTTTGTGCTTTGAGGTTACCACGGCCACCGTTGTGTGTGTCAGTGGATCACAGCTGTGCTTCAGACTGGCTCTGCTGTTTCCACGGCGAGGTCTGAGCCAACAAGCAGACAGAGAGCGACGGAGACGGTGGATTGGCCACTTCCCCGCCACGGTGTCTCCCGCGCTAATGAGCCCTCGCAAGCACCAGCAAGTACAACCTTAACGGCACTGGCCCTCGCGAACACACTCAGATCTCATGGCAACCAGAAAAAACGTCTATGTTACTAGGTTGTTTGCGATAAATAAAGACCCAGTATTCTGCTGTCTGGGCATCCAAGCCGTGCCATTGGTCGGTGCAGTTTCTATCAACGAACAGACTGCAAGTGACAATGTGTACATTTTTTTGCTGCTATGTATTATTGATGGTAAATTACCGTAGGCAGCAAGGACCCCCGTGTTTATTTAATGAGATAGAACGTTTGCAGGATGACTCGAGGTTTAAAATATTTATTACACACATGCCTCTGCAATCTGAGCTATTGCATTAACTACACATCCAACCCGTCATCAACGCACTAACCTCACCCCTGCGTAATTAGTGCTTTGACAGAGGAGAGGATGCTTTCATCCTCATTCCTTGTGTATTCATTTATTTAACCTCAAATCATTCTGCATCTTGCTATATTTCAAGGGCAGCTGAGAAAACTTTGTCTATGACCATGTTTTGCAGCAGGATATAACGCATTAATGTATTCCAGATAAGATACATCTGACTTCATTTTATAGAAAGGCTTTATTTTTGACGGTGACGACACTGAGGAAGGGACACACACACACACACACACACACACTTAATGAGGTCTTTTGCTGTGCCCTCAGTTATTGGGGTGGCTGTGTGGTATTGCGGTGGAGGAACATGCCACACCAGACGGTTGCCAGTTTGAATCCCATGTGGGGCAGAGTTGCTGTACCATTGCTGTGGTACTTACCCTAAGTTCAAGTGTTCAGTTGTGTAGGTGGAAATTATGCAAAATATAAGCTAGGAAAGTCATTCTAGATAAAGCTGTCCACAATGCAAAATAAAAGAACTATTTTCACAGAAAATTTATTAGACATTTAAGTAGATAAGAAAACAATTGAAGGCTCATGGCTAACCCTGCACATGTAGCCATTTGTATAAATTACATAAACATACATATTTGCATGCATGTGTGTATGGTTCACTGAACTTTATTGGAGTATGAAGTGAAAGGAGTATGCATTAATCTCAGTGTCTGTAGATGTGTTGTTCTGTGCGTGTGTGAGAAAGAGGCAGACGTAAGAGTCGCATTAAATAGAAAAAAACACCTCACAGGCAAATATATATATCTATGTATGTATATATAGTCTGAGACCCTCGCATGGCCGTCAGCTGTAAAAGCTTGCGTCAGCAATGTTGCAGCATCAAGGAGGCAATCTGTACCTTTCTGTGGCGTGCTGTTTTCTTTTTTTAATCGCCTCCGAGCTGTTTGTCTTGCAGCCCTTGCCCGAGGCTCTTCTGCGTTGCGAATTTATCACAGAGTCAAAATAGCTTGATTGCTGCAGACGACCTGTTCTCACGTCTGCGCGTCTCGTGAGATATACATAGAAAGATATTCGGCGGCGGGGGCTGGGAGTAGCGGCACGGCTCATTGTCCCAGTTAGCAGACGGGGCCCCGTCCCGCGGGGGGCAGCGCCGCGGCGTGTCAATGTATCACCCTGTCAGGGTACGCCGCTGAGAGGCCGAGGAGGGCTGCCCCCCCGTCGCCCCCTCCCCGATGCGCCTGCCTGCGTTCGAGCGGGCCCCGGCTCGCTTTAACCCGCCCTGTTATTGCTCCGCCTCACACACACCTCTCAGCCTTTTATCCCCCAAACGTCCTCGCGGCTACTCGGAAGGCTCGACGTTCTGTTCGGGACCCGGTCCGGAGCCGGTCCCGGCGCTGCTCTGGCGTTGCGTTAAGCCCGCGGCAGGTCCGTGCGTTTGGCCCGCAGCTGCGCTTGCGTTTACGATCAGCTGACAGGACGGGCTTTTGGGAGACGTTATGTGTGAAACCTGCACCTGTCTCTGACATTATTTTAATGCGGATTTGGTGTAAAGTGCTGCGAGAAGTAAAGTCACCACTCAGCTGATGTACGTTTGGCAACAAAAGTAGTAAAATTATCACAATAATTTAAGGTTAAAGAATATCACTGCGCATTACAAATATGAGAATTTAAAAAATAATAATAATAATAATAAGAGAGATGTAAGTGAGATATTATTTGGCTTTAGATGTCTGTGGAGGAGCGCTTAGATTGTGCGTTATTCTCAGAGCCTGGGAGTCTAGTTTTTTTTATCTGTGACGTAAAGGCTGTCCGATGGCGGGGGTTCTGCGGAATTACTGCTGCGTCAGCCGCGGCCTTCCTTTGTGTGACGATGTCGGGCTTTAGACCCCCATGTGTTTTCAAGAGCGTGCTGACACATGACCTCTTCAGAAAAAAAAAGAGAGACCAGCGACCCCTCCTACCCCCTCTCTTTTCAGGCTGCCCAGCCAATCCCCAGCCCCTATGCCTCTCCCACAGGACAGATGGCCGTCTGATAAAGGCTCAGAGACAAACACACCACAAATAAATAACAGAACAACGTACCCCCCACCGACACCGCCGCCTCACCGTACCCTCTGAAAGAAGCAGCCATTTTGCCTCCTAACCTGGCATTCAGAGATTTCATTCACAGGGGAATCTCATGTATTGTTGGACTGACGAAGCATTCTTGGGTGGTATTTGCCTCCATTCTGAGTTTTAAGATAACAGCATCACATTTTTTCTTGCGAAATTGACCAAAGATTTCCTTTCTAAAACGATACTGTATCTCTGCAAAATGTCATAAACGCAATACTAAAACATGCAGTTACCATGGCCTTCGCGTAAAAAAAAAGAAAACAACGAACAGTATTTTTTGTTATTCTTTGTTTTTAAACGCGCTGCTTCTGCCTGCGAGTGCTTCTTTTGGTGCAGTCGTGTTGCAGAAGCAGTGTTAGGGGCTGCGGTTTGTGGAGCCAGGAGACACAGCCTGATAGACAGCCTGATATGAGAAAGAGAGCTCTGTGTCAGGAATACAAAGTAAAGCCTTTTTTGCGCTATAAGGAATGCAGAATTCCTCTCCCAATCTCCTGCCTTTGCCCTCCCCGCTGCTTCCTTCTCCATCAGACCCGTCGGCCAGCGGGGACTTAATGGGACATGGGGCCGTAAAGAAATCATTTAATTCATTTCGGTGTGTGTGTGTGTGTGCGTGTGTGTGTGGATGGGTGGCGTTTTGCCTTTATATAGAGCTCAGTATGGGTGTACATGTTTTGTGTGTGTGTATCTGTGTGTGTCTGTGTGTGCTTGTGCATGTGTATGTGTGTGTGTGTGTGTGTGTGTGTGTGTGTGTGTGTGTGTGTGTGTGTGTGTGTGGGTGCCTGTCTGCCTTTATATAGAGATGAGTATGTGTGTGTATGTGTGTGTGTGTGTGTGTGTGTGCGCGCGTGTGCGTGCGTGTGTATGTATCTGAGTGTGCCTGTGTGTGTTTGTGTGTATGTGCGTGTGTGTGCATGTAGCTGCGCGTGCCTGTGAGTGTGTGTATGTGTGTATGTGCGTGTAGCTGTGTGTGCCTGTGAGTGTGTGTGAGTGTGTATGTGCGTGTGTGTGTGTAGCTGCGTGTGCCTGTGAGTGTGTGTGTGTGTGTGCGTGTGTGCGTGTAGCTGCGTGTGCCTGTGAGTGTGTGTGTGCGTGTGTGTGCGTGTAGCTGCGTGTGCCTGTGAGTGTGTGTGTGCGTGTGTGTGCGTGTAGCTGCGTGTGCCTGTGTGCGTGTGCGTGTGTGTGCGTGTAGCTGCGTGTGCCTGTGAGTGTGTGTGTGTGTGCGTGTGCGTGTGTGTGCGTGTAGCTGCGTGTGCCTGTGTGCGTGCGTGGTTCAGGCCTGGATCAGCTGTAGGAGCAGATTAACATGAGCTCACTGACTACTCATTTCCATCCCCATCTGTTCCCTTCCCACCGTGACGTGGGCTCCCTGATTCCCACAGCCGGCGCGGGTCCCCTCTCCATCGGGAGCCTGACTCACACAGCGCCTGGTCCCGCCCGCGTTCTGGCCCGGGGGGTGAGGGGGAGAGGGGCCCGAGGAGCGGCTCGGGACGCGTTCAGAACCTGCAACTCCTCAGACCTTTCAGGGAGGGGGAGTGTGTGTGTGGGGGGGACTGCATGTTTAAATGGCCCACCGCCTCCCTTTCAAACCCAGTGTCAGCGACATCTCTCTGACTCCACACACTTGCCAGCCAGGGCAGAGCAGAAATTAAAATATTAAAAGAATTGGATGCATTCTGTTGTCAGGAGAGGTTGGGGGATCCCATTGTTGGCCTCTTTCTGTGAGCTGTTGAATATTAAAGAGGGGTCTTGCGGGCTTAGCAGTGGCCATGTCGAGGGGCGCCCCTTGTCTCAGGGGGCATTGTTTTGGGGGGAGTCGGGGGCACGCAGGGGTCCCGCCTCCTTCTCCAGGCTTGATCGCCATCCTTTGTCATCGCGTGTTTAAATGGCATCAGCTGGGGACACTGTCGTGGGACAGATTCACAGGGACAAAGACCCGGCCTGCCCCATTGTCAGGCCGTCAGTTTTCACAAGCGGAGCATCTCAGCCAAGCCCTCATTGTTGTGTCTCCCCTTTCTTCTCTCTCTCTCTGTCTCTCTCTCTCTTCTTTTCTTTCAGGTTTTTAGCCAAGGTAAAGACCTGAAGCAAAGTTTCTGTTAAAATCAGTTGATCCTGGGAGACAGCGTTTCATGAATGCGTTTTCTGGAGCTACTTAGCCTAAAAGCATGATATCCTCCTTTACCAATGTGTCTTGTACTTCAGTCTGATTTCTTACGTGATAAGACCACTATGCTGTATGATTGCTCAGGACATCCAGTAGTTGTGTAGAATATTTTCTTAAGAGAATGTATGTACCCTACATTTTTATGGCTTTATTGGTAGAGCGTTTACAAAAGGGCGAAAAGAGTCCTTATCAGCCACTGTCTTTGCTTTTGTTTTATTTTGGCTACCGGTTCATGTCTCATGTCTGGATGCCCTGTTTTATGGCGTTATTATTTGTTTACACATTACGTATTTGCTCATGATTAGCCCGCCGAGATTAAGGACGGTCGACTGACAAAATGTTCCTGCTTCAGTCAGACTGGAGTTCAATATTTGATCTGAATTACAGCCAGCAGATTCCCGGAAGCGAGGGGGGGCAGCGAACGCGTGGAGGGAATAATGCGACTCAGACAAAACGGAGAGACTAAATATCCTCTCCTTTTTTTTCCCTTCTTCCTCCTCTCTGGTTTTTAAGACTGGCTGTTTTTTTTGTCTCAGTTTGGGGTTTGGCGGGTGGGTTTTTTCGCCTGGAGGTCATGATGAGAATACGTGACAGGTGAGATAAAGCTGGCATGTTGTTGCCGGCTGCTTTCACAGAAAAAAAAGCAGAGATCACTTCCAGTCCCGCGCCTCAGGGTTGTTTGGTTTCGCTGCGCAGGTTACAAAAGAATGTCGGCCTCTCTGTTCCTGTCTCACCCCCCCTCCTCCCCAAACCAAAAAACCCTGCTGTCATTAGCTGAAGAATAGGCGTTTGTTACTAGTCTGAGGGGATATGCATGTATGTACAAGTAACATCCCGAAATGGGTGCGCTCAGACACGGCTGATGGTATAGTGGAGATTATACCTTGCCGAGACAGAAGGAAGCCCAGTCCTGTAATGTGATGATAGCGGTCTGATCCCTCCTCCCCATAGCTGATAACGGCCCCTCTCCATTGTGATCCGGCAGTAATCAAACTGAATGTTTGTCTTCCAAGGACGCGGGGTTTTGTTACAGAGGTGGACCCTCATTAGAGTAATGAGGGCAGGTCCTGCTCTCGTCCCGAGTCCGATTCCCCACCCCCCCCGCAGAACTGCGCATGGCAGAGTGCCAGGTTTGGGAAAACTCCCCCCTGCCCGTCCCGCCTCGCTAATGGCGCGCTGGTGGGCTCCGGCGTCCCCGGTCGGGTTTTTAAGATCGCGCTGATGTGTGGGGAGGCGAGCCCGAGAGGGAGCTTTACCCGTCCGGCGTGGTGCAGTGCGGAAAGGGGGCGAGCTCCGTTCGCCTCTCCCGCCCGCTGAAACGGAGATGCGGGGAGCCCCCGAAATAGGGCAGAGCCGTCGCATCGCTGCGGCGAGGCCGGTGACGGGAACGCGGCACGACTCCCCCGTCCCCCCCCGCCACGCCTCCCTCCTTCCCCCCTCCCGCTGGCACGCGGTGCCAGCTCCTGCCAGCTCCCCAGCGCTTGGCAGCCCCACAGACGGGGGCGTACGCGCCTCGGGCGTCGGCAGAGCGGCGGGAGCGGGATTTGGGAGACGGCGCGGGGGCGATCTGTGGGCGCAGACCGGAGCGAGCGAGCGTCCCTCCGCCTCGCAGGAGACGGGCTCGGAGGTTCGTCACACCTCAATGGGCTTAGAGGAAGTGGAGGTGGGGATCAGTCCGGGGGATTTAAGGAGGCTGCCGGAGAGGGGGACGGGCCCAAAACGGGCTCGGTTTTCTCCTCAGGAATTAAGTGCTGGAAACAATGGCCTTTAATATCATTAACATCCTGCCTGCAAGCTCCCTCCAGCCATTCCCCAAGTCATTGATCTCTTCAATTAATCCCATTCCAGCCCACTTCTGCAAATGAACTGGCAGCAGAGATAATGAATAAAACAATGTGTTGAAAGGGGATCCTCCTGCCATGCTGGAACGTTAGTTCTCAGGTTCAGGAAGCAGCACAACTCCCTCTTTCTTCTTCTTCTTTTATCCCTGCAGCTCCTTTTCAGCTACAGTGAAACTCATTGATTTTTGTGTTCTCACAGCCTCTCCCACACACATTATCATCTCATACATACACACATTCAAACACACACACACACACACGCACATGCACACGTACACCCAGGGTCAAGTCAGCAAATTTCCTCTCAGAGCTTGTGGCTCACAATTAAACTAATTGGAGATTTTGAGACAAGAAAGAGTTGATGGCGTTTTAGGCGCGTGTGGTGTTAAGATATAATACTCCCTGCCCCTCCCCCCCACCCTACTTATCACCAGCACCCATCTCCATCACCCGTCCCTCCTTTTCCTCCGGAGGGGTTGTCAAGGATACCTTAAGCAATGGGCAATTTATTTACATCAGGCTTCCTAGATCCATCTATACGTCCCTGTCAATCTCGCCCTGAGCCCGTGTGGGTTGGTCCTCTCTATCACATCCATCCCAGGCCTCTATTCCTTCATCAGGGCCCATCTGTCCACTCTGTTTAATTATCTCCAGACAGCACCACGCCTGGGTCTCTGACAGCCTCCCCGCTATGGGTCAGGGTTCCAATTGAACCTTCCGCCCTTCGCTCCAGAGATGCTAATCCAGAAGCCGGAATAAGTAGGCAATAATTTAATACCGCCACCAGCACCACCCCCACCCTGCTAGCCTGGCCTGTTTGTCCGGAATCGAATCAGATGTGGTCTCCCGCGTAACGCCAGCCAAAGCTTTTACAAACACGAAGGCGAAACGAAACCCGGGCGACGGCTGGGTCGAAAATCAAACGCCTCGGTTTTGGATTTCAGCGCCCACGGCTTCCAGTTCGGCGCTGAATTGATCAGACAAAAAAAAAAAAAAGGGCTCTCTTGATGTTTTGAAACCGGGAGAACCCTTCGGTCAAAACGTCAAGGCGTTGTAATTTACGAGCTCCCCAAATCCCCTGCCGCCCCTGTCAGGCTATTTTAACGTATTTTTTTAATTTTACATTTTGGAGAGCCAGTGTTTTCAGTATTTTACAGAAAAGGGGAATGTTAACTCGAACAATTAGAGGTCGGTTTCACGAGGGGCGGAGGGCTTGCAGACAGTGTATTTTACGGGGTATTTTTCCACCCGCTCCTCGAGCTCGGTTATGTTATTCCAGGGGAGAATGAGACATTAGTCAGTGTTATCCGATAGCTGTTTTGTCTTGAGCGGAGGACGGAGGGAGAGGTGTTTTGTCTCAGTCCCTCTCCCCTGGATCACTGGGGCTTGGCAGGGACTGTGCGGGGAAGGCATCAGGCTCAGGAAGCTCTATGAAACATCAGAATGCACTTCCTGCAGCAATCAATAAACACACACACACACACACACACACACACACACGCACACACACACACACACACGCACACACACACACACACACGCGCACGGCCACACTCTCACACACACACACACACACACACACACACACACACACAGGCACGTGTGCGCGTGTGCGCGTGCACGCTCCCACACTCCCTCACACACACGTGCATGCTCATGAAGTAGCACCTACAAAAATGAAGGAGAAAAAAATGGCTTCAAGAAACAAATGAGGAAAGAACCTAAACAAAGTGGCCTTGTGCTTAATCAGACTTGGAAGAAAACAAAAAGCCTATTGCAAAATTCATGTAATCGCCGGCTGAAAAAAAAAATGTTTTTGCCATTTGCTCTCAGTTATGCTTTTAAAAATGTAGTGCACTCAGCTGAACCACTTGCAAAGGCACGGAAGCCGCACGGCCACGCCCGAGCTGAAGAAAAAAAAAGGGGGAGTTTGCATGGAATTCTGAATGACTCCGTGGTGAATGTTTACAACTGTGGAGAGCTGGATCCTACCTCTCCTCCTGGTAGGGGAGGCTCCTTTGATAGTACGTTAAGAATGTGTGAAAACGGATCTGATGAAAGGTTAAACGTGCAACGCTCAAGCCTGTAGGGTTGAGCAATGATTAGTGGCTTGGGTCACTCCGCCGGTTGTTCTGTGAGCAGGAAGAAAAGCAACGGCGAACAGGGGGGAAAAGATCCATTTTAAGCAGATTGATGTCACTTCCAAGCTGTAATAATGAAGTGTTAAAAACTTGATGTTATCAGGCAAGGAGTGAATTGATCATCTCTCTGGCACCTAATAGGCAGGAGAGAGGGAGTAGCAGATAATCTGTCCATTAGCATCCGCTGCAAGCTGAAAGCAGAGGAAAGAGTAATGATGTGGTCGGTGGAACTCCCTTTTTTCACACGAAGGACTTTTGGTCTCTGTTTCCTCTTGCCTCCTTCCAATTGATGGACGACGGTGAAATGTTTGTGTTTGTCTTACCCGGCAATGGAACATCCTGGAATATTTTTTTTGTCATGCCATTTTTTTTTATCAACGCCAACAATGAAAAAAAATCACGCCATCGACCTTGTTTCTCACACTGGTCAGCGGCAGGTGCTCAGGCCTGGGTTTTTTTTTTTTTTTTGAGCCCGCCACAACAGGGTCGAGTGGAACGAAAGGCCATTGTTATGTCTCTTTCCCGGGACACAGCCTAGTTCAAAGGTGACGGAGGTTGCTGATGTGAGAGTTTGTCGCAGGCCAGCGCAAAGGCCCCCCCCCCCCCGGCCCCCTCGGACGGCGCTCTGCCCGTGTGAGCGTCACATGACCCGAGTGGGGTGATCTCTGCTGGACAAACAGCGGAGCCGTGGCGGGCCGAGACCTTAAAGGGAGAGCGCGCCCCGTTCCCGGGTTCCCACGCTCCCGCGTTTTCGGGGGCCGGCCCTCGTTCGCTCCCTGCTACGCCGGCGCCTCTGGCCGACAGTGACACGGGGGGGGAGGGGGCCCTCGTCACTGTGTGTGGGTGAAACCAGACTCTGTGACCTACACCTGGCAGGGCGGACACGCGTCTCCCCCCTGGCTATCGCCGGACATCCGAGCCCCCTCTGTTCAGACGCTCGAGCCGTCGGCTGTCTCCTGACGTAGCGGCCGCGCCAGGTCAGCAAGGCGGGGCACAGGTAGATACCTGACCTCCCTCAGGAGCTCGGAGCGGCTCTGACAGCTCACCTACAGCTCGGCTGTTACGTGACCAGATTTTTACAGCCGCTCAAAATAAACTGGGCTAATAATAATAATAATAATAAAAAAACACGAATGTTTTCAGAGTGCGGCTTGGAATCGGATTTGCTTGTGTTGCAACAGTGTTTATCAAATTGACCCCGCAGCGGCACAGACTCGGTTAAGCAATGGACCCGCCTGGCCTGGCCTGTGAGTGCGCCTGTATCTCAGACTGGCCCTGTGGACAGCCCGGCATATGGCTCTGCTCCAGTCTACTGGCAGCGGTACAGTGGGCACATTCTATCGCTGTGTGTCACTCGCCCGGAGGTGCCGTCACTGCCCAGTCCCCTGCTCGCCCTCCAACCCCCCCCACGCCCCCCTCCCAGCCCCTGCGTCCCACCCCCCCTTCCCCCTTTCCCCTTTTCCCCTTCCCCCTTCCCATGCCTCCAACGCTAAGCCTTGTGATTTTGCCCCGGAGCCAAGTCTCTCCCTGAGTTCAACTCATTTGGAACAAAATGTTCGAGGCACCAATGGAAAGCGCCAGCACGCCCTGGCTTCCCTGCTGCATTTGAGGCTGTCCAGTGCCTTTGTGCCTGACCTCACAAAGATCGCCCCCGACAAAAACAACAACAAAGCCCTGCGGTCAGGAACGGCCAGGCTCGGTCAGGAACGGCCAGGCTCGGTCAGGAACGACAAGGCTCGGTCAAGAACGGCCAGGCTCGGTCAGGAACGACAAGGCTCGGTCAGGAACGGCCAGGCTCGGTCAGGAACGGCCAGGCTCGGTCAGGAACGGCCAGGCGCGGTCAGGAACGGTCAGGCTCGGTCAGGAACGGCCAGGCTCGGTCAGGAGCCGGCCTGGAGGTGTGCGCTGCACGTGTATCTTCAAGAAAAAGCAAAAAATTAACAACATGTAACCCAAAAACACGTTTTGGGGAAGCAGGCTAACCTCTCAGGAATGCTCTGCGTTCATGAAAACTCATTTTTTGCCTTCTCCGTATGATGGCAGGGTGAAGGAGAGGCTAAGAGTTGAAGTTTTAGTCAAACTGCCTCCCTGACGTCTAAAAACTCCCTTCAGATGTATATCCCAGTGACAGATATTGACTAAAATAATGTATTTCATGCAGCAACCAATATGATCTATAAAAAAGACAGATGGAGTTCTGATGTCTTAGATCCCCCACCAGCAGTGATATGTGTGTTGCAGAGAAACGTTGTGATCTAGACTTTGATCCTGCTGGTTGTGGGTTTGTTGCCCAGTTAGATGGGCTTAATGCCCAACAGATAGAATGCTCCTGTCTTACCACAGTTGCTCCAGTGATACTCCAGTGGGACCGTCCTTTACACATGTACCCATAATCCCTTGGACCGAATAGGAAGAAGACGTACAGTACCGTAGAATATATATAAATGCTTGAAAATGCATTGCCATGTGAAGCGTACCTGTGTTTTTTCCAGTGAGTTTATTTATTCAGGGAGCAGTTAGTGCAGGTGAACTTTGAAGCATGAGATGGGGCCTCTGCCAGGCCTCAGAGAAGGCTGATTTACACAGAGCAGGAACACAGAGAAAATGTTTATTTAATCACAGATAACAGGACAGCGTGGCCTCTTTTTAAATGCTCAAAACAGGCCTTTTGGTGCAGAGTGTATTAGTGTCAACTCTTCAACCCTTTCTGAAATCGTTGCTTTGGTTACCGGTATTCAGAGACCTGGATTTGTTTAGCGTCCGCCGGTGACCGGCGAAGGAGGGCTTAGCCCGGTGATGTACATTAGAATAAACCCAGACAGAGTAAAATTAATGAATATAAACTAAGTATTTCTTTGCATTCTTTATTCCCTGTGAAAAAAAAAAACATAGTCGGTGGTAGATGATCTGGAGCACGATAATGGATTTGCTCTTGTGTGTGCCAAGGTGCCAGACAGCAAGCGCCCCAATGCGACAAACCCAAGCAGCCCTGCTCTTCCTCTGAAGGTGGGAGAGAGAGAGAAGGAGAGAGAGAGGGAGGGAGAGAGAGAGGGAGAGAGAGAGAGAGAGAGAGAGAGAGAGAGAGAGAGAGAGAGAGAGAGAGAGAGAGAGAGAGAGAGAGAGAGAGAGAGAAAGATAGAGAGAGAGGAGAAGGAGAGAGGGAGAGAGAGAGAGAGAGAGAGAGAGGGAGATGAAGCACCGAGTTGAAAAGTCTGTGTGTGCGTCTAATGCTCCCGCCCGCGCACCACTGGCCTGCATTATCCCAAATACCTCTGTGATTGGAGAGCTAATGTGGTTGCTAAGCAAATCTGCTCTTCCTGTGCTAAATAAGAACGCGCTGCTGCTTCCTGGCTGGTGGGCTGGAGGCTGGAGAGAGAGAGAGAGAGAGAGAGAGAGAGAGCGCGCCGGTGAGCAGAGCGCAGGCTGTCTGCCGCAGACGGGGGGCTTCGGCCGCCGTGCTGCCTGCTGCTGCCTGCTCCGCCGCTAAGTGATTGCATTACTGGGGGAGCCAGAGTAATCGTTTGTCTGCAGCCGGCGCGGCCCTCTGGGGAGCTGGGAGGAAATGTGATGTTTCTCAATGAAATAATGATAATAATGACATAACACAGGCTCTGTTTAATCATCCGCTTTTTTTTTTTTTTTTTTTCCCCTGATGTGCTTTTCTCTGACGTTGGCACCCGGGGGAAGGGGGAGGACTGAGACGGCCAGAGATGGCCTTCGTCAGTGGCCCCTGGTCTGAAGCGGTCCCAGTCGGCGTGTAACTCCACTCAAAGTGCGTAACGCTTACCGAACTCCGCGCGTTGGGGGTTTGCCCACCCCGCAGACAGCTCTTTTCTGCAAGGTGTGATGAGAGGCCTGGTTCAGCTGTCCGATTGTCGGTCCTGGGAGAGGTGAACCTTTAATTAAAACAGCACACGGTGCCTCAGGGCTTCAGATATACACCCCAGAGCATCGCGCCAGGACAACTGAGAGGGGCTGCTGTTCGCTAATCAGCCTCTGAAAAGCGGATAAGATGCAGAATGGGACCCTGGTTTGTTTTTTTGGGTGGATAAACGCCAGTCTGGTCCCCCCCTCTGTCTCTCGCTCTGTCTCCGTGTCTCTCTCCCTCCTTCGCGACTCAGCGGGGGCGGCTGCATCACTCTCAGTCTCAGCCGTCCGTGGAGTGAGCGCTTCAAAGAAGACGAATATATGTTGCTGAATTGTGTCCCGGAGCATATAGAGCAGTGATTAAGAATTATTTTAGAAGTCTGATGTGTTTGGTGGGAGGAGGGTAGGAGGGGTGGGTGTGGGGGGGTGTTGTGGAGTGGCAGCTCTCCTTTTTCCCTTCATTTCCCCCTCGCAAATGGAGTGTAGCGTGTGATGTGCTGTCAGTCACGGAGAGCAGGGCCGCTGGCCGGGGGAGGGGCCCCTTGCAGGATAGAAAAGATGCGAATGGTGACTTAAAGCTGGAAACCATAATGCTGTTTGGCCAATGCGGACAAATTGCCTGCAATTACAACAGTTAAGAATAATAACGCCAACGGATGCATTTATCTTTATTAATATTATTATGCAGGTTTTTAACCTCGCGGAAACAAAAATACAATGTCCTTGCTTCTCTACACAGTCCTGTTTTACAGAGGAATTTTACTTCCCATAATAAAAACACAGGGCTTTTTAATAGAAGGAACAGCCCGGATGTCACGTACAGCCCTGCTGATGGGAAATGTGAGTGAGTGAGTGGTGTTTTGGAGTGGGGCTCGCCGGCGCTGTCCCTGACCTGATTCCGGCCGGCGTTGCGTGCGCCGCGCAGGACTCCCTTTTCTCTCGGTTCAGGCTGCATTAGCGCGCGCCTGACAGCCTCCGCTGTGCTGCACTGCGCTGCATGCATGACCAACCGCGAGCCCACCCCCACGTGCCCCCCCCGCGCTCCCAGCCCCCCCCCTCCCGGCTAAAGCGTCGCCGCGACCGTGCTACACGCGTGCGCTCAGAGCGTCAGCTGACGGAGAGGGCTTCTCTCAGCGCGGGCCCCTGCGTCGGTGTGCGGGGGCCCGGGACGTTGTGAGGGGAGGCGGTTGCGTTCGGAGCCTTCGCCCGACGGGCCCGGGATGCGCCGGCAGGCGCAGCAGGAAAGTAGGTCTCGCATGTTGACGAAATTTTGAGAAGAAGTAAACGAAACCGGCGTGCTCTTTAACACATACTAAATTACAGCCACTGGAGACAGCGATAGCGCCGCGGGGTGTAGGGTGACCGGCGGGTTCCCGTGTCAGGTAAATTCAACCCCCCGTTTGGACTGGCGCTGTTATTTTAATGGCTGCCTTCTCTGCCCCCCCCCCCCCCCCCGCCCCCCCCCCCCCCCCCCTTCCACACCCCCGTCAGAGTCGCCGGATTACCCCCGGCGCGCCCCAGTGGCGGACCCGTTTAATCGGCGTCACGGCGTAGGGGCCGCCCGCGGGCCCCCGAGCCGAACAGGAGCTGGGTCTCCTCCTCCGGTGTTCCCTCGCTCTCTCCCTCTCTCTCCCTCCCTCTCTCTCTCACAGAGCCTCCCGTTGTTTGAAAACCTGATGCGGCATTGCAGGCCTGTCATCCCTAATTACTCAGCCACGTGGGACTCTGCCTCTATCCTTCTAATCCCTCCATTCTCTCTCTCTCTCTCTCTCTCGCCCTCTCTCTCACTCACTTTCTCTCTGTGGAGGAAAAAAAAAAGGGTACAGAGACTTCCCGCTTGTGTTTATGTAACCAGCTCGCCGGCTCAAAGACGGGGTTGCATGAGAATGTCAGTTTATTCTCTAATCTGGTCCTGTCACTTTTTTTTTCCCTCAGACTGCAGAGAACTCTACACGGAAAACCCGGCAGTATTTATTTGCGTTTTGATACGGTGATCCACGCACACATGCGCACGCACACACACACACACACACGTATATGCCTGTACTTGCCTTTATGCCGATAGTGAGCACGCAGAGGGTTTGAGACCTCAGAGAGAAACAGTTAGAGAGAGGGAGGGAGAGAGAGAGAGAGAGAGAGCGGAGGGTTGTGCAGGGGGCCGAGGAGACAACGCTCGTGTTGTCATTGAGATTAGAGCGAAACAGTTGCCTTTGACTTCACAGGGGCCTTCAGAGTAAATTTACGCTTATCTATCCCACAGCAGGAAACCTTTGGCCCCGGTGCTTTCCCCGCCGGGCCCTCGGTGTCAGCACAGCGCTGCGGAGGCCGTAAGGGGAGTCTGGCGTTATTTACAGTGGGTCTGCAGCCGCAGCCCGGCGAAGGCGGAGCCGCAGGGAGCGGTCCTCAAACAGAGGCCTGCGCCACCGCCGCCGCTGCTGCTGCGCACGTTATCCTTTAACGAGGGTGCCGTTATCGTCCCTGCGGCCGAGGCCCGGGATTGGCCGGCGTGGTCAGAGAAGGTGGGAGGTGAGGGTGGGGGTGAGTTAGCTTCCACTGCGTCTTTAAAAAATCGAAAGCGGCTTTCGAGATTACCATCGCAAATGAGGTACTCGGCCCGCCTCTCGGCACGAACGGCTTAGCAGCCGCGAGGGGCGAGCGGAACGCATTTCCGCGCCACCTCCAGGTACAATAATCTGCTTCTGTTTGTGCGTTTCGCTTTGTTTACCTCGGCGGCTGCGTTCTTGACTCCCGCCGACACCCCGCCTCCTCCCCGCCTCCTCCCCGCTGCTCCGTTCGATTGGCTGTTGAGAGGGTTTCGGGGGTGTCCGCGGTGCAGCCACGCCCTGCGCTCTCGTGACAGAGGGGGCCCTGAGGAGCGAGACAGGAAAACGCTGTTATTTCATTACGCCAGATTATCGCGTGGCGTGAAATGAGGTCCCCCATTAGGTTCTCTCCAACGACATCCAAAACTAATGGCATTAGGCAGCTGTTACCTGCCTTGGGGTTTACAGTGTGGCGGTGGCGGGCAGCGCTAGCGGGCTAATCGCTACAGTTTCGCCGATATTTTTGACACCAGCACCTTTTCTTGACTCATGGCCTGGAAGCGTGTTTCTCTTTGTAGTGTTGGTGACACACACACACACTAACACACCTACGTCCGTGCCAGGAGGGCAGAGACCTCTTCTCATGTGGAAACGCCATTCAGACTGATTATACGGGTTGATCAAACACTCACAGCCGCTGTGCAAACTGGGACAGACAGCCGCTAATTGCATGGAAACTAATCCACTCAAATGGCAGGTGACAGGAAGGAAGGCGGTTGTTGTTATGTCTGCGAAACAGGCCACATAATGTCTGTGTGCGTATCATCAGATAAGGAGGGTGGGAGGGGGGAGCGGCAGATTCGCCGTCATCAGAAAAGTCACCCGTGTAATTTGCACAACCTCACAGCCTGCGCTGTTCCCCTTTGTGAGCACTGGGACAGCCGTAACTCCCTGTAAATTGAGAACAAATGAGTGCGGGTGAAGCCGGTGCAGATGCGGACGGGTGGGCCGCGGTCAGTTCAAGCGCCCCCACCGCCCCCCAACCCACCCCACCCTCGCTCATCATATTTCAGCTCCCTGCACTGTACGGGCCTTTAACACAACGGTACCCCTGAAGAATTAGTCACCCTTTCACCAACCTGAATTCCCAATTCATCTCCCATTGTTCTCCTAAAGAGGGATGGAGGGCCTGGCTGCGCAGGACACAGTGGGCGAAGTGCCCTTTGTTTGGTCCTCGCCACAGGCAGGTGCAGTGGGGTGCGATGTGACAGTTTTGGGGTGGGGGTTGGGGGTGTCCCCACCCCATCCCCCCAATCCCCCTCCTATGCTGTTCAGGCTGGGAGATTTTTAGGACAGTCCCCCTGATTGCTAATACTAGCCCTCCCATCACTCCTCAACAGCGCCCTCTCTGGCGGACTGGCAGATTTTCCCTGAATAGTCCCCACCTTTGTGCGCCCACAGGCCCGACAGCAGCTTGATTTGATCCCTGTAAAGTTTGCCCAGAGACGCCGGGAAGAGGAGAAAAACGCTAACTTGTTTTTGAAAATCCTGTAAACAGAAATAGAAAGCGGTTTTTTTATTTAGTTTTTTTTTCTCCACCGGGTTTGTTGTGATGGTTAATAACATTTTATCTGTAATGCAGATTTGGCTCCATGGACAGCCCCAGTAAGCCGTTTAGGAAATTATATAAACTGCACCCATGTGCAGCACGAAGCTCATTATGACAGGAGACAGCATACAGTCCAGACAAAGCATCTCTTCACTGCTTAATCTCTTGGCTTTCTTGTTTTTTTGTCTTCGAGGAAAAACATTTCTGAAAATGTAAAGGGAATCTTTCTTCCCCTCTCACAAAACCTGCCCCCACCCCCCGTCAAAAAGTTTCGTAGCTGCTGTCTCCTCTTTTTTTTTTTTTCATTAAACGATAGACCGAATCCATTTTATGAAAACTGTTTTGATAAGTGAAAAAACAAGATCTCTGTTGCCATGACCCGGCCTTTTAAATGGGCCCTTTCACGGATGAAAGGGATGACTGGTGGTACGATGTGTGTGAGATACAGTGTTATCATTCATCATTATTCACCCCCTGCCCCCCCCGCCCCAGGCCCCGCTGGTCATTAAGCCTCTCTCGCTCTCCCCATTTACAAGGCAGGACCAGGCCTTCATGGGTCGCTGGCAGAAGAGAAAATAAATGGGGGGGGGGGTGTGGGGGAAGCGGGGGTTGTGGGGGTTGGGGGTTCTGTTCACTTGATCTCGTTGAAATTATGTAAAGGGTTAGCAGCAGAATGCCGCATCAGCTCCTTTTCTTATTTTCCAACGTGGAGCCAAGTAGGAGAATTTCACCCTCGTGTTGAGAGAGGCAGGAGAATAAAGGCGTAAACTGCTGGCTAGCTCCCGCTAAAGTGCCAGTGTGCACTTCTAACAGTCAGATATTAGGCTGTTTTCTGGCCTGGGTGTGAGGAGGAAATGTTGTCGGTGACCTTACTTTGAATTCTGAGGGAGAATTTCCATACATTTTCTCAGCGCTATTCTCTTTCTCGTTTTTTTTTTTTTTTTTTTTGTTCCCTGAGAAATTCACCGCCTGAGAAATTGCAGTGGGAAACTGACACTGAGGAGGGACCGAGGGGCTCTCCAATGCACAACAGCGTAAACAAAATGTGCTTAATTTGGGGGCGGATCTGTGTGAGGTGTGGCAAAGTGCACCCAACAACTGGAAACAAATAACTGGCTGGTCTTGCAGTTGCTGGTTAGACGTCCCACCGCTGCCTTTCCCTGGTCCACCCCCAGCAGGGTTCTGCTCATGTGGTCCCAATTAAGCAATAGGATGTAAATGACGTCAGTGTTGGCAGGGGTTAGAGGCAGAGGCGGGGGTCTGGTGGGTGGGGGGTTGGCCTGTCAGAGTCCTGCCGACCAGATGTGAGCAAGAGGCAGAGAGGAGGAAGGAGAGAATGCAGAGAACCATTTGTGCAAAGAATTTACTGCCACCTCTTCCAGAGCTCGGGTATTAACAAGCCCTGACTCCCCTTCCTCTCACACTCCCCTCTCTTGTCCTCTGCTTTCTGAGTCTCACCTCAACACCACAGTTGAGGCTGTGAGACACTGAAGGACCCCCCACTTAGCCAAAACAAAACACACCCCGTGTATCTTTCTGGGGATGTGCATGGGTGTTTTTCTCCGTTTCCTCCACTAAAGAGCGGTTTGGGCCCAGTCATCCTCCGTTGACGGTCGGCAGGGTTGCAGCATCGTCTGTGACGGGGGAGGCATGTGAGATAGGGGATGTTACATCAGTAAACACTTCCCTGTCATTTCACCTTAGTGCTGCCACAGACTGCCGCCCGGCCTCCGCTTCCACGGCTAAAAACAACACTACTGGTGTTTTGACGACAGCATTTCTTTTTTTAAGTATGTCTATTTATGGAGACGGCCGTCCAAGATGGCCACCGAAGACAAAGGGTTATTCTGTAAATAAGGCAAGTCCTGCCTGTACTTCCTCATCTCAGTAGTTGTTGGCTGTTTGGGCTGTTCAGTACTTAAACTTAAGAATTCTGAAATAAAAAAAAAAACAGGATCAGTCAGTGCCTGTTTTTGAGAAGGAGTCTCTTAAAAGCATGCTTTGTACCTTGTTAAACCCACCCCCAAACACCTCTTTCCACAACATCCCCCCTCCCCTCATTTAGAGTTGTTAATTCTGGAAGGAAACCAAAGTTTATGCCCTGCAATTCCACCTGACCCCCTCACAACCCCAGCCCTCAGTCCCTGGTCATTAAGGGGGCTGTGACTTCAGTCATTAAGGGGCATTTGGCATAATTAAGGTTAACTGTCTCCCTTGATCACTTTTCAAGATAGCATTTAAATCCTGGGCTACATTCTAAAGCAGTCCAGACAGCTTTCCCCAACACCCCACACCCCTCTCTAGCTCCTCAATCCTCTGCCCCCCTTTTTACAGTGAAGGAAAGGAAGGCAGTAAATGGTGTGACAGCCGAGAGGAGGGGGGGGCTGGATTCGGGGAGGGGTGCGGTTAGAGGGAAGGATCAGGGAGGTTATGAACCCTAAGAAGGGTTTACAGTGCCAAGGCCTTGGCCCAGTGAAGAGGACAGGCAGACCTTTTGAAGAGCTCTTACAAATCCAGTTTTACAATTTCATTAGGAGCGCGCCGGCGTCCAAAAGCAGTTTTTTCGTGCCTTCGGTGGACGCGGTCTCGTTTCAGGAGGGCCAGAATGCGCAGAGTTTAAGATTAAAGCCAATTTTTGGAGTCGCGTTTTGCAGTGCTCTCCGGGGGGAAGCCATGTTGTATACAAAGTAGGGCAGAGATTATACGGAGGCAGGGAATAAATCCAGGGGTTGTTTGCCTCCAGCCACGTTTAAGCTCCATGTGTGCACTGTCTTATTTTCACAGTGGGGAAATGTATTGGATTTCCTGTGAGCCTTTTCCACTTTTTTTCTCCCCCCACTCGTGAACCAGCCACATCAGTGCCGTGTCCAGTGCACACGTCTGCGCTGCTGCCACCCACAGAGCAGCGCTCCAGAAAGGACCGTGCAAGATAAAAAGGTTAACTGCCATTATGCGCATATCCAGGCTCCCATATGAAGCAGAGGCATCTGGGATATTTCCATGCGTAAAGTGATTGCCTTTGGAATAAATACTGTGAGCACTGCGGCCAGGTCAGCCGCAGTCTTTGAGAGATGGTGGTGTATGTAACATCATGTACTGTTGTTGGGTAGTATTTCCTGCAGCATGGAAGGGCCAATAACGCATTTTGAAGACAGAATACGCTTATCCAGGTTGGCTTGCGTCAATTTGCATTGCCTGATATGTAAGGAAGTAATTCATGCCAAGTAACCGGCTCAAGGGTGAAACAGCAGCGCCTCTGGTTACAGGCTCAGCGATGTCTCACTCTGCTGGATGCCTTTTCTGTGGGAATTATGAGTGAAACAGCGAAAGTTACACAATGAATTGCAGTCGCCTCTCCATAAACGTGTCATAACCATTGGCCTCGTGTGACTATGTTTTTTTTTTGAAATGTATCAACACAAATGAATCTGCGAAAAAAAAACCACCCCAGCATGCGTCGTGTGGGCTGGTTGCAGACACAGAAGGCGCTGCGCTAAGAGCTGACGTTAGCGGTGACTCTGTCAGCTGTGGGAAAGCGAATGCCGCTCTGCCGGTGTGATCTGCTTCAATAGCTGCGTCTTGTTGTTTTAGATGCCAGTTTTATGTGGCCAGGGTCAACTGGTCACTTTTTACTGGGGTGGAGGCTAGTCCACGGGCTACAAGGCCTCTCCTGCCATCCGGCAGCCATAAAACGGGCAGTAAGCCTGACTTTTTTTTTTTTTTTTGTGAGCCTTTATGGGGTTGCCGGGTGAGAGATAGCGGGGGTGGACTCTGCGGTCACCTCCGAGCTGTCACCTCAGCCTCGACGCGGTGCTCTACATCTGGTGTTGCAGGTCAGAAGTTCAGGGTGTCCATTTAATTTTATTCCACACCCCCTCACCACCCCACCCCACCTCACCCCGAGCCTGAAAACAGGCTGTGGAGTGACCATGTTAAGCAGACAGAGAGTGGAATGTAGGCACTGTAAAAGCGCTTTGGGAGGAGGGAGTTCCTCAGCCCTAAATTACAAGGCCACTTTGGCGGCACCAAGGCCAAACTGCGCCCGCGCCGATGAATGAAACGGGAACACGCAACGAATTTGTGTAAACTTCCTGTATTCTCTTAAGAACGCGGCTTCTAGCCCGCGCGTAAGTTAGCATCTGGCACAAAACGCCTGCGTTTATCGGAGCCAACCTTTCTGTTACCAGTAAGGACAACACGCCATGTTTTGATTGGGTGTCACACTCCGCAGATAATTCACGAAGAACAGCATTTTCTCTTCTCCCTGGAACCTTCCCCTCTCTCTGTCTCTCTCTGTCTCTCTCTCTCTCTCTCTCGCTGTGCTTTTTTTAAACCCCGCTTTCATATTTAACTTGACTAGACAATGTAGACAGGCTAGATAAGAGAGTGTGAAAGGAAACGTGTGAACTTTCTCAGCGCCACCAGAGCTAGACTGCACTTGAAAAAATGCCGGCAGAAGTGTAAAGGTTACTCGGAGATAAATAAACCAGCCTTAGCCATTAACACTGTACCTTTGCCAGTGGCTTCTGCGTGGCTTTTTTGCCGCTGTGTAGAGCACTCAGCTTGGAGTGGTTGGACAGAGGAGGATGAGACATGAGGGAAGAGCCAGGCCCGTCTGACAGGAAGGCCTCCATGCCAGCCGGAACTGCAAGCGCTGTGTAGAAAATACAAGGCGGGGGGTGTCCTTTTGTCATTAGCACTGATGATCCTGTTAGAAAAGAGAAAGTTTTACCCCCCCCCCTTTTAGTGAGGAGGCAGGGAGACAGCATGGAGGGCAGCCAAGAGTGTGGAGGGAAGGAGTGAAGGGGAAAAAAAGGAGAAAAGTCCAGACCTATCATCTCTCTTTGTCTTTCTGATTTCTCCCCTTTTCACGTGAATAGCACACCACTTTTCAGCCAGCCAAAAATATGTTAAGTGGGGGAACATTAGCCAGACCAATCCTGTTAGCAGCATCAATGTAAAAAAAAAAGGGGGAGAAGAAGACAATCTTCTTAAGTGATTAATCTGCATGAGAAAGTAAAACCTTTGAAGGCAGTGATCCACCCTGAAATTTCAACCTATTTATCTGCGATACGTTTTCCCCTCCGCATTCTTGGAAGGGAAACAGCATGCGACCACCACCAGGCATTTAAAAACTCTGTGTCCCCGCTATTCTGTCACAGAGGAGCACGTGTAAATATGTCATCATCAGGGCTGTTAGCGTCTGCGTTAAGACCATTACACTCTGTTTCCAATTTGAAGATTGACTCTTTAAATTTAAGCCTTACACCCACCCAACTCTATCCTATCAAACACTGTTGTACTGGAGTAGCATGGATGCAATTTACAAATGCAGAGACTTTAAGCCCACACAATGCACCATATGGTCACATGGAATCTCTATGAGAAACCACTGCAAATTTAACAACACGTTTTATGTATGATCCTCTGTTTGAATATTGTGGCTTAAAACAGATTTACTCCATGCGCTGAACAGACAGTGAGGAAGAGCCCTAACTTTCATGAGTATAGCAGATTGATTCTTTCTCCTACCCCCCCCCTACTGTAATTAATATGGAATACTTCTGCATCACCCCTGATGATTATGCAAACTGTGGGCCTGAAGTAGGAGGCAATTAACAGGGCTGAGCGCAAACAGCAAACAGATTTGGTGAGGTTTCGCCTAATTACCCGGCATCTTATTTGCCGGTGAGGAAAATCTAGACTCATCCGGGCCCTCTGGCAATGTGAAGGGTGGGGATGGGGTTCTGAATTGGGGGGGGGGATCCACAGTTCAAGAGGTCACAACCTTTCTTTTTTTACAATCTGAAAATGAAGAAGTCTGAAGCCAGGTTGACCTGTGAGTGTGTGTGTGTGTGTTGTGGAGAGGGAGTGTTTGTGCAGAACATGTGAAAAGGTGTTCGAGCTCTCTGAGGTCGTTACCTCCTTTCCACCCGGTTGGGGTTCTCTCTCCCTTGCCCCTTTTTTGTTTCGTAAGGGGTGGAAACAGCAGGGACTTTTTATGGGCCAGTATTCTCAAAGCAATTACGGCTTTTAAATGAGCCTGTCTGGAATTTCACAGCCCGTCCTGATGGTGTCACTTAAACCGCTCAGAGAAAAACAAAGCAGAAAAAGCAAAAAAATGTCTACAGAACTGTAAAACAGGCCCAAGAGCTGCCCGGCAGTCCTTTCCCTTCTTCAGCTGTGTGTGTGTGTGTGTCTGTTTATCTGAATGTCTGTCTGTGTATACTGGGCATAATGAATGCATTTGCTCTGGGGTACAGAAACTATCTGTGCAGTATCATTCCCCGTAAACTTGTTTTTTTTTGGACAGATTACTTTGAGCTCAAAGTCGTTTCAGCCTCCCTATGTTTGAATGTTTGAGGTGCTGCATTACAATTCTTTAATGACTAATAGCTGTGGTTTATGATAATGACATTATTTTAAACTAATAACCTGTTTTTCTTTTTTTTCCATTCCATGTCTCCTTGACTTCGCCCTTCGACATCAATAGGTGAGTGTTAAAATTTGCATGAATTCAATGAAGCACTTCTGTTCTGATTGCAGTGGCCCTTTCCTCTGTGCAGACACCAGTGTAGAGTGCCAAGACTGTGCGTTAGCCAAGTAATCTGCTTGCTTAGTCACTCACTTTCGCTCCCACCAAGAAGGCCCACTTCAACAGTGTTTTAACCAATGAGCCCCTTTCATGACAGGAAGTTTCATTCAACTGGAAACTGCAGTGAGTCTGCAGCAGCCAGGGTTTGCACAAAGCACTGCGAGCAATGCAGTCTTCAGGCAGATGTGTCTAATAGATGTGTTCGTACAAAAAAAAAAAGTGTTTCATTATTGGCCTTTGTGCTAAAACTTGTATTTCCAAAAAAGGCCTTTATAAAACAGCCTTCATGCACTGTGATTTTTTCGGTTACCTGCGCAGGGCCTTTTTTTCGTGCATGTGCGGGTTGCCAGGTTTGCAGGCTCACCCGTGCAGGCTGTGCGGGGCGAGAGGCTGTTTTTGCGTGTGCAGCGCGTGCAGCACGCATGCGGCCGCAGGGCCCACGTGTGCGCCGTGTCTCGAGGGTTGTTTTGCCGAAGGGAGAGGATGAGGGAGGAAGTGAGCAGAGGCTCTGCGGTGAGAGGCTTTGAGGCACACGCGCAGTTCCTCGCTGAAACCCCAGCGCAGACCGACGTCGGTTTGCAGGATGGCTGCAGCACCACCACCGGGGCACACATAGAGGGACGGTGGGGTTTACCGCGCGCCCTTATGGTATTTTCCACAAGCACCTTGTCAAACCTGAAGCTGTCTTTTCGGTCCTCTTTTTTTTCAGTAATTTGTAACAACAGACAACAGCACGCATGCATGCGGTAATAGTCATGTGCATCAATAACTGTGCATCTCAAAAATGTGCAGCCATGTTGGTTATTTATTTCTGCACGGTACATTGTATGGAAAACAAACACATTTCACTGTATATATGCATAGTCTATCTGCTGTACATGACCCAGCAGGTCATAGAGTGGACATAGGGTGCCATTTTTGAAAAAAATTGGTGCTGTTTGTTTTTAGGTTTTGCGTTAGTGCCTGGGGGATTATGGGAAACTTGCATCTGGGAGCAGAAGGAGGGGGCCTTTGTGTTTGATAAGGTGCACGCTGGCTCTGAAAACAGATAAGGTTTAAAGTCCTGGTCACGCTCGCACAATCTTACACTGGGATCTGTGTGGAGAGCAGTGTCAGCCCCTTCTCGAGGCCCCAGTTAACAGTGTCAGACCCCAAAACATTAACAGCGTCGGAGGCGCTGTCGGCGGGATGGTGGGGGCTGTGCTGCGGTGTACCTGACTGCAGGCCATCCATCCGCACGGACCATCAGCACGCGGTTCACTCCGTCCCTCTGTGGACAGTCCCTGAGTCAGCCTGCCTTTGGAGAGCGCACATGCACCGGCCAGAAAAACAAATTTGTGGCCCCGGCAGGGTCGGGGTTGGGGGGGCTGGACATGGGGGTTGGGGGTGGGGGTGGGATGAGGGGTTAGGGGTGATCTTCAGCAGGGGTTAGGGGACAAGGGAGTGGCGTCCTTGCCAGAAATGAGAGGTCCTTTGGCCAGCGCGTCCCTCAGGGCGTGGGATATTGTGTGGGACCCCCCTCGGGAGGGTCAAAGGTCCCGTCCTTCACAAAGGGCAAACAGTAGCCAGGCCCTGTTAAAATCAGTGGCTGTGAGCTTCAGAAGGGTTCCGGGGAGGGGAGGGGGAGGGGGATGCAGGGGTTGGGGGGCCGGCAGAGGTGGTAAAAAATCCCTCTTCTGCTCAGCAGCTGCACCGAGTGAACCGCAAGCAAAGTGCACACTCCTGTCACGTGCTCGCGCAGAGAGAGGGAGGCCGCCCGAGTTTACCTTTGCTCAACCTCTGCCTGGTTATTCATGTGTGCTTCAAACACGTCCCGCCTTTCCAAAGCACGGCTGTTCATTATTCGTCAGGCGTCCATTAAGAAAAAAACACTGGAAAGAAACTCTTCCCTCTTTCAGAGCTGCAAAATAGCATTCTCAGATTTTTTTTTGGGGTTTTTGTTATAATTTCCTTAAAGGAAGTTGGTTGGAACATTGATCTCGCTTTCTCATTCCCTTACTCTCTCTCTCTCTCTCTCTCTCTCTCTCTCTCTGTGTCTCTTTCTGAATTTGAGTTCACGCCATCGGCATTGTTCGGAGAGGAAAAAAAGCGCTGACAGCATAGAAAGAGAGCGTGTTTGGCGGGCACGCCCTTGCAGGTTTCTGTATCACTCAGCCCTTATTAATTTTTAATTGCTTCCTCTCTTTGGCACACAGCTCCTCTTTTCTCTCAGTGAGGAGAAAACACAGAAGGAGAGACAGACAGTTTGGAAGGCAGACAAGGTAGATTTCCTGCTCAGGGCGAAAGCTGTGGAAATCTCAAGTGCGAGCAGTATCCGTGAGTCACAAAGGGAGCCCACTCTCTCCTCAACTCCACGAAAAAAGGGGGTGTGGGGAAGGGCTTCGCCCCACTCGGTTTGCACGCGCTGCCTCCTGCCTTGGAACACCGCCACCCACCCCCACACCACCCACACCCCCGATAAAACACACCCCCTAGGACCCTCTCATTTTCATATGTGATTTAGTGGGGTTTGTATTTCGTCAGAGCTGAGGGCGCGGTGTGGTGAAAGGACAGCGCTGCTTGCAGTTCGGGTCGGAGACTGCATTGCAGGAGCGGGTCTGTTTTCGGCTCGTTTTCGTTGCCGTGCCCGGCCCTCGCCGCACCTCTCTGAGTGCGGGTCGCCCCCCCGTTTCGCGGCTCAATGCAGACCCTCCTCTCCATCCCCCCGGTCGTGGTAGGCGCCGGCAGCGTCACCCCTTCGCTTTTTAAGACAGCGCATGCCCCCCCGAGCCGCCCCGAGCGTCGCTTCATTGGATTGGAGTCGCCGCCTTCCAAAAAAGATCATAATTACCAAATCCAATTTTTCTGATGGACACAGTTGCAGATCACACTCGACAACTTTTTCACCCCCCCTTTCTTTTCGGCCCGTCTTTAAATCAGACATCAAAAGGCCCCCTTAACAAGGTGCCATTGCCTTCACAGAAAGGAATTTTGCACCAGATTCATTTAAAGCCTTTTAACATATTTCAGGCAGTATCTTCCCCCCTCTCCAGCCCATGTAGTGGTCTCTTGAGTTTCAAGAGCAAAAAAGAAAAGAGAAAAAAAAAGAACACAGAAAGAAAGGTTGGAAAGAATGGCTGTCTCTGTTCTGAGTTAGCGGTCGCGATAATTGGGACTGATTCAGTGGACAAAAATGTGGCTCCTGTCTCTTTAAGAGAGCTCGCCTGCCTGCAGAATACATTAGCTCTGTGGAGCGGACACAGGCCGAGGAGGGAGGTGGGGGGAGGAGTGGGAGGCAGCGGAGGGGGGAGGGAGCGCGAGAGGATGGAACAGCTGCAGTCTGGGCCTCCAGCCTCCTGGCTAGACTGCTGAAACTTATTACTGAGTTCCTGAGCGGAGCTTCGCCTCCCTGCCTGTGTGTCTCCTCAGTGAGAGAGAGAGAGAGAGAGGGAGTGCAAGAGAGAGAGATGGGAGGAGGGAAAAAGGAGGGGGGAGAAAAGAGAGAGAGGGGAGATGCAGATAGAGAGAGGAGGAAAGGGGAAAGAGAGAGAGAGGGAGGGAGAAAGAGAGGAAGGGGGAGGGAGAAAGAAGGGAGAGAGATACAAGAGGGAGAGAGGAAGAAAAAAGGGGGGAGGGAAATAGAAAGAGACAGAGAGAAAGAGAGAGAGAGAGCTGGCATCTTGCCATGCCCTTTCTCAGTGACCTTGCCTGCAAATAGCACAGAGGAATTTAATTTTTTTCAATTTTTTTCAAATGAAAAAAAGGTAAAAGGGCAAAAAAGAGAAATAATGCAGATACATTTGAGGAGTGGTGGTTCTCTGTTCCTTGGGTCCCTCTTCACAATCCCAGTGTAAGAGCAATGAAAAAGCCTGACCCAGCAAACGCAACAACACTGCTATAAAGACACCCAGCCCATTGCCATGTTTTACCTCTAGCTAATATCAGATGTCACATTGACAGCAATTATGTGCAGGCTTACTAGAGCAAAATCCTGCTGTTTCCACAACTTCTAAGATTCCTTCAAAGGACAGGGCACTACAGTCTTGCCTTTTCCCTGTGCATTTCAGAGCCATTTCCATCAGCCCCTGTCCATAATACACAAGGAGAGGACACACTGTGCCATGTCCTTTTTGGCTTTGGCCTCTGATGTAACAAAACCCCCAGTGGTGCCGGCACGTCCTAGCGGTTTCCGACAATGCGGTGACTTTGCCGGGATTCGCACCTTTGCGTCAGTTTGACGAACAGAAACGGTTACGACGAACCCAGCAGTTGTGCCACCGAACAGAAAACTCACTGAATAATTAAATAGAGCAGCGTTGCAGTTAATGATTTGATAAATGGGATTTTCAGATTAAACTGGGGGCGGGTATCAGCCCTGATGGGAAAACCAACCGCGCTGTGGCGTCTTGGCTCACCCTATATTCAGTCAGATGAATTCCTTCTGCTCTTTTCTGCTCTGGCGAAAAGGAGCAGGAGATGCGTTTTTGGCGAAATCCATTTTTGTGTCTTCACGAACCTAAGACGTGACTCAGACAGGGCTCCGATTTTAACCTCTGCCTCGCCGAAAAGACACTTCGCCGATTCCAAAAGGCACCGCCTTGATGCAGAACTGTAAATAAACCGATGCTTCAGAAATACCCATTAGACTCATTAAAACCCCATAAAGCAGGAGACACTAGAGTGGTATGAGTCTGTACTACTAATTAGAAGTAGCTGAGATTGAGGCCAAAATGCAACCAGCAAAAAAAAAAAAAAAACACTTCTTCAGCGCTGAGTGGATTCACTCTGGACGTCCCCTTCTGCAGCGGGCAGGCTGTGTTTTTTTTTTTTTTTTTTTTTGCAGCGAACGCAGGTCTTGCAAGGCCCACATAAATATTAGCGGGGTGGAATGTTACGAGGACATTTGGAATAAGATGCCAGCGCTCGCCCGGCTCGGGGGATGAGTCACAGACCTCTGACGAGCGGGCCCGGGCAGATGGCATTTGCAGAGTAAAGGGCAGAGGCGTCCGCCTCACTCCAAACCTCACACCAACCCCCACCTGCATGCCACCTGCTCCCCTCGTCTGTTTTTCTCACGCAAGTCCCCCTCACCCCTCCCCTCGCCACGGCACTCACAGGTAGCGGGCAAGGACAGCCACGGTCACTGTCCCCCTCTGCACGGCGGCATGCCTGACCCAAATTTAATAAAGGGAAAGACAAAAGACAAAACAACGGCAGAGAGGCGGAGAGAGGAGCTACGCCGTGCCCCCCGCCTCACCGGGTCGCCCTCCACACGAGACTCGCAGTAAACTCGTAATGAGCGCCTCTTAACATCCCTTCCTGGCTGATTAGAGCACCGTCGACCTGAAGGAGGAAGTTTCGAGCGCCGGAGAAGCCTTTAAATTTGAGACAGCTTGCACGGCCTCTTGTAAAAAAAAAAAAGAAATACCCTTGAGGAAGAGTTTATGACATGTGTCTTGCTGTCGGGTGGGGGAACGCAGCGCTGGCAGTGAGGCCCTTTGGTGTGTCCTGTTAGGTGTCCCTTGATTCTGAAACATAGTTTTAGTCCTCTTGTTAATCTGTGAAGGAGAGTGTGCAGACATGGTTGGTTGATATAGCTAGCATACTCTGGTACAAACTGTATGTGTGTGTGTGTGTGTGCCTGCCTGTGTGTGTGTGTGTGTGTGTGAGGGGATGGGGGGCCCCTGCAAACTTTGAATAAGGCGACTTGTTGTAAAGCAGATGTGAGATGATACGGACCACAAGAAGAATGAGCTCAGTGTTTACAGCTAAACCCGGCGCAAATCTTTTCAGAAATGGTAACAGCTGCCCAACTGTCTGCCTGTGCGTTCGCACCGCTCGGCAGATGGACAAGCGCTCCGCCGTGCTGCTGTGGGCCTCGCTCAGACGCCGTCGTCCCGGGCGCCGTCTCTCTCTCCCGCCTCGGCTCGGTTAAACCGGCGTCCGCTTAGCGGTCCCCTCGGCCTCGGCGACCGCGCCCGCTCGCCTCCCCCTTCCCCGGCCCCCGGGCCGTTAGCGGATCCCTGATAGGCCGCAGATGCGAGGCTGCAGCTTCCTGTCTCTGACCACATCTCCACCTGTGGTCAGGCGGGGCCGGGCCGGGAGCCGCGCGGTCCGCGGCGCTGCGGAGCAACCGACCGCAGGTTCCTCCGGCCCCGGGCCTCGGCTCGGCCGAGCACACGCACGCGCCCGGCACGCACGCCCACACACACAGATACGCGCCGGAGAGGCCGAGGACGTGTGGGCCGGCCCTCCCTCCGCGCGGAAGGTGAAACATCCCTCCGTTAAGCGCGCTAAGCTAATCCTCCGTCTACAGCCAGCCTGCGAGCCATGTTGGGTCTGACGCATAGATTACGGGGGATAAGTATGGAGCGCTGGGGGGTGGGGGAGGGGATATTTGAAGCGCGGGGCGTGAGGCGTAGCTCAGACGGGCACTGGACTGTGAAGGCACGAGTGGGAACCGACTGGGGGAGGCCATTTTGTAGGGCGAACGGGCATTGGTGTGCGGGAGGCATCGTCTTCTCTGGCCTCTGCTGCGCATATTATCCAGATGAAATCAGCTCTGCGCAGAGCCACAGGTGTTTGTTACATAAGTGACCCTGCCTGTGTTGAAATAAACCGATGTCCCGCCCTAATCTCCGCTGAGCCACAGCATCTTACATGTGGAGCACCTCCAAGACTGCCCGCCCCGTCTGCAATTAATACCTCTGCAAGGCGGCGCAAAGACAACACACATGCATGCCCTTCTAAATGCATTTTTCATGCTAGACAGAAAGTATAAACATGCCTGTTTGCGGTGAGTTGCAGCAGAAAGACAGTTTGATGTTAATTTCCTTGCACTTAAGCCCACAGGCTACTTCCTGTTTCAGCTCTGATGCATTTTTTATTTTCTCTCCTGCCCCCCCTCCCCTCCCCCCTGACTTCTTCTCACTGGTTTGGAGCCAGTCTCCTCCCTCTGCGTGCCAAGATTGTTCAGAAAATGGAAAATGTAGGAAATGCCTCTCCTTCCCTACTCTCTCACTCTTCTCTCTCTCCCTCTCTCTCCCCCTCTCTCTCTCACTCCCTCTCTCGCTCAGTCCCATTCCACAGCTGCGTTATGGCTGGGTCAGAGTGTGTGTGTGCACATGCTCTGTGATTGGAGGGTGTGGGTTTGAAGGAAAGTAAGTGAGTGAGAGAGAGAGGGAGAGAGAGAGAGAGAGAGAGGAAAAGAGAGACAGACCTCGGGGAAACATGTCAGTGGAAAATCTCTCTGCCTGCCAACCTAAACTGGTACATCCCAGCTCCAGAGACTGCACTCCTGTTTCCCTGTGTCTCAGATCCTCCTTCTTTTTCCTCTCCTTCGCTCTCTCCCTCTGCTCTCTCTGCATGTATCCCGTTAAGACGCCGTTGGGAGGAAAAAAAAATTATACTGAACTTAATTTCCTGTCTCCAGTTTAGCTTTGATAGGGCAGTGACTTTAAACGAGAAGTGTAATTTCCCCACTTCGCGATCTGATTTGCTTTACCTTAACTCAAATTTTAATATTTTTCTTGTAGCTGGTCGCCACTTTAAAAAAAAGTGTGAGAACCACATTATTGCACATGTTCCTCAAAGCGAATCACTGAGTTTCTGAACATGCGAGGAAGATGTACAAACACAGGGCTTTTTGTCATCTTGTTTTCAGTCACAGTTTCAGAGACGATTGCATGCAACATCTATAGCAGCATGGGGCTTCCCTCTGCGAGATGCAGAGAGCGACAGTCAGGCAAATAAGGGGTTAATGGCCCTGCAGCCATTTTTCTCTGATTCATTTGAGAAACAGCCTATCTTGTGTAATATCTGTGAATTAGAGCTTTAGCTGCTTTGCAGTGAGCTAATCGACTGCACCTTCTGTGAGAGGCTGTGAGAGGAAGTGAAAGGACATTTCAGCGATAGCCTTTTTTTTTTTTTTTTTTTTACAGACGGTCTTTATCTGACCAGTGCCGCGCCAGTCCCCTGGTCCTGGCGGTCCCGGTCCCCTGAGACAATGCCCGGCTGTGTGCATTTACATTTCAGCTGAGAGAAAGAGAGAGGCAGGAATTCAGTCATCTCTTTTTTTCCCTCTGCCTTTGAGAGAGAGACAGAGAAAGATTTTAAAAAATGAGAGAGAGAGAAGAGGCGAGAGTGACTGTGTGTACGGTATGTTATAAAAAACAGACTGCGATAAGTCCGTCTGGAATCCGCTACCGCCAACCCAGACAAAACAGTCAGTCAGGCAAAGTTTAAGGGGGGCGAGAGAGAGAAAAATGTGGTTGTTTATTAGATATTATGTAATTGTATTGTGGACAGGGACCAAGAATGTAGAGGTGTCGGAGGGAGAGGCTGCACATGTGCACCGGGGAGCTCTGGCCGGGCTCTCTCTGGGAGAGCAGAGCTCATCCCTGGCTCTGACGCAGGAGGAGAGGATGTGAGGAGCTGTGGGAGAGAGGAGACGAGATGCCGAGCTCTGCTCTCTCTCTCTCCCTCTCTCTCTCTCTCCCCCGTGACCCCCCTCTTTCCTCCTCTGTCCCGCTCTCCGTCGGTTCGCTGCCAGGATTTTCCTAGTGCTTCCCAGACAGCGGGTGACGGAATGACACGGCTGTGTCCGCCGCTTCCAGCAGGATTACCCAGCAGCCATTGGGCCGTCTGGCCTTTTACGCCGGGACCCTGTGCAACGCGCCGCGGGCGGGGGACGGGTACGTCACCAGGGCGTGGGAGGGGGGGGACGTGTCCCACTTAGAGCTGCCGCACCGCACCTGTCTGGCCTCCGAGCGGCCCAGCCGTAATCTCGGCAGACGGCCCTGTTGCAGCGTGAGAGCCCTGTGAATGCACGCCTGTAATAAGAACACAGCTTCCGCCATCAGCTCTTTGCGTCAGGTGAAAGGTGAAAATGTAAAACAAGCAAACATATTTATCTGTTTGTGATATAAAATACCCCACCGCACACAACCACCTCCCCCCCAATCCCCCCTTCAAGGATCCAAGTTACCAGTACCAGTTACCAGCCAGCGTGTTCCCTTATAAGCCCAAGTAAGCTGCTCTCGCCCTGGCGTTGCTGTGGGCGCACGGCCGCAGAGGAGAGACAGACGCTGGGCCGGCGTCAGCTGACCGACCACATGGGTCATTGTGGATTTGCGGGAGCGAGGGGGGGGGTGTTTGGGGGGCAGGGCTGACCGATTATGCTCTTACCGTGTTCTCTTATCGGGCTGGCGAGCAGCAACAGCCTCTAATCCGGTGCTAGGTCAGGCTGACGGCTTTAACACGCAATCTGGGTGTCCTCAGAGCTGCAGAGATCCAGCAGAGACCTTTATGTAACACTGGCCTGGATATTTACCCTGCTGTCCGGCCGTCTCTGTGCAGTCCCAGAGCTCTTATCTGTCTCTGGCCAAAGGTGCGAGGGGTGGGGGAAGGGGGGAGGGGAAGGGCCATCTACACTTTCCCTTCTGTCTCCCAGTGCGGGCCTGTGGATTTGAATTAGGGGTCAGATAATGACAGTTTCCTCTCGGTTCCTCTCAAAGTCAGAACAGGCATGAGCGTGCAGATGTGAATGGGTTCCTATGGGTTCCGCCTCGAGTGTTTGGGATTTTTTTTTCCTGGTCTGATTTATTTGTCTTCGAATAAAAGCAGAACAAATTGTACGGACGAAAAAAGGAAAAGCTTTGAAAATTAGTCCCGGCTCCCTCCGAGCTGGGAATTGGAATACATCTGAACTTCGTCACTCGTTCCATTTGCGGGCTAAAAACTTATGTAACTAAAATAAATATCCACGTTTCAGAGAATTACGTCATAAATGAATGAAACGGGAGGGCTGTTTTCTGGGTGAGCGACAACCTTAATTGTATTTGCGTTCGGGAACGCGAAACATGGTATTAATGTAAACAGCTGTGTGTGAAGGGTGATTTTTTGGTTTTTATTTTATCTGTTTTCTTCGTTCAACAGTTTATGAAGCCGTCCCCAGGAGCGCCTGGGAATGACGTCTTTGTTAAAAACTTTAGCCCTCTAAACTGAAAACCTTAGCATGTGTGCCGCAGGGGGGAAAAAACCCATTGCACTAAATTGTTGGATGATATATTTTATTTGGTTCTGTTTGTCGAGCTGGGGCTTGGCTGTGTTCTACTGTTATGTCGGTTTCCATGGAGAAAAACACTGGCCCTGCCAGATTCGGAAGAGTACAAGAAAGAAAAAAAAATCATGTAGGAAAAAAAAAAGAAAGGAAGAAATTTGATCCAAGAATTTTTCAGGGCGTGAAGACAGACAGTACATCTCATTGGAGTGAATGAAGTGTAACACCCTCTCTCAGACGTCTCCCCGAAAATGATCTTATTTTTATTCAGAAAGATAAAAAAAAAAAAATCCCCCCCCATCACCGCCACTAAACAGATGCCAGCTCTGTTACCAGCAATGACTGTTCGCTCGCATGGGTGTGCATTCTTCTCAGGAAGGGAGTGCGTGAATGCAGAGGCTCTCCCCTGACACAGACCGCGGTCAAAATAGGAGCTCATAGGAGGTCGCGTATGGCTGCAGTTTTCCCTCACACCCCTGAGAGCCCACATTGGTGCAGGCCCTTTTTTGTGATCCCCGTCACCTGCATTTCCGCATACAGATGCTATCAAAAAAAGGGGGAGAAATTCCGAAGCCTGCTTCATTACCGATGTGTGCGCGTAGCGGGCGGCTACGTGCCGAGCGCCTTATCGGGCGTTTTATGTAATGAATTATGGCTCATTTGCTGTCTTATTCCCATGAATGAAAGATGAGGCACATTAGGACCGGGGGACACGTGATGGATGATGTGCATTTCATTTAACAGATTGAAGTAAGTGAAAGGTC
>CM032882.1:36033938-36041438 GCA_019176425.1 Megalops atlanticus
CTAAAGCCAGATATGAACCTTTAGCCGTTGGCCTCCCCCCCACGCGACTTGCCCATGCCCTCAGACGTGAGTAGTGTCTGTGCGTTACTGTGCTGTGAGGATTAGGTCAGTGTGCTGGGGTGAGTTATCCAGTTGCGGGGATCTGGCTGGCTGTGGGAGAGACAGGGAGATGCTCTGGACAGGAGCGTATATCTGCTGCACGCGTTCTGAAAGCAGAAGGGCCGCAGCATAGACTTTCCGGTCTGGGGGAAATCGGTGCAGACCGGGGGTTGGTATGCTGGTTAGCGTTCTTTAAGAGGCTGGTAGTGGGTGGCAGGGGGCGGTCACATGCTCCCAAACAAACCCTGATGGATGAGCACCTTGCTGATAAACTCCTCTGACCCCCTGGAGGCGATCACGGGGGTACCGTTAGGGAGCGGCGCGGGGCAAAATGATGAAATGCACTCTTGCCGGGTCATTAATCAGGTTCTCACTCCTCCCCCCCCAACACACACACAAACTGTCTATTCATTTTGTTTTCATCACGAGCAATAAAGCCAAGTCGCCTGGTAGCTGTGAGCTGACAGGAAAGAGAACCCCCTCATTTCTGAACACGTTTTTGCTGTGAAGCCCTCTCTCCTCCTCCCCTTCCCCACCCCCGGCAGTCACATAAAACCAAGCCTTTTTAATTAAGACGAATTCCAGCGAGGAAAGCTCCAAGCTTTTTTTTTCTTCCCCCTCAACCACAACATCCTGTCTTTTTTTTTTTCTCCCCTCCCTCTCTTCTCTGCGAGCGCTTGTTATTTCTCTGACACTTCCTGTCGTTCTGCATGGAGACGGGAGCCCTTCTCCCTCTCTCCCGTGTTTGTTTTGATGAACGCTGGAGGGAAAAAGAGCGCTCCTCCGGCGACTCCGGCAGAAAGCAGACGAGCCCCCACCCGAAACCCGAATCAAACCGCCGCTGCGGACGGGTTTCGCCCCCCTCCCTGCGAGGTGAGGCGGCACGGTGTGGCCTGCGTCAGAACGAAAACTGGCTCAGCACCGCGTCTGTCCTGCGCGAAGCGGCAGCTTTGCTCCTGAGACGGGCAGCAGCCCGTGGATCAGGGCATTTTGGGCCCCCCCCCCCCCCCGCCCTCTCTGAGCAGAATCTGGTGACCAGTTGTCCCTCAGCCACATGGCTTTTATGACGCTCCTGCTTTTCTTGTCCCCGGTGTTGCGTGGCAGTGGGGGGGGGGGAGAATGCGGAGGAACAACAAACAGAATTGTGGCTATAAACTTCAGACTGTTTATGACCGAGGTCTGGACACTCACCTCCAGCTGAACTCCCACGACAGACACAAAATCCCCCTGCCAGCGAGAAAAAAAAAAAAAAAAACTGCATTAGCCGAGAAAAGTGACCCCAACTTCACCCCGTCCTTTCACAGAGCATTTATGGTCCTTACGGCCCCTCCTTATCCCCTCACCCCCCCCCCATTCATTTTACCACTTCTTTTCATCCTCACAAATCGACCTACCACCTGCCCTCCCCTTTGCTCGCAGGGGTTTATTCCGCTAATAGGATCCCTGCGCCGGCCACAGATGAACACAATTAAAATGTGCCATTTAGGACAGCCGCACCGCTGCGTTAATGGAGAGAGGGCCGTTTCCGCGTAAAAACCCCACCTCGGAGGAATCAGATTAGCCGCTCTGTCATGCTCAGCGGCTCTGTGTCGGGCGTTATCTCGGGCGTTATCTCGGGCGATCGCCCGCTGGGCCGCGTCCCTCCTCTTCCTGCGTCTCTCGGCCGCTCGGCGCGTGAGGGGGACGCTGAGGGCCGCGCCGGTGTAATCGCCCCCCGCCAGACGGCCGCGGAGAGGCCGGGGCGGAGATGGCGATCTGCGGATGTGCGAGGGTGTGGTCGAGGGGTGCGCTGAGGGCCCCCCCGGAGGAGGGGACGGGGGGACGGGGGGCGTGTGTGTGGCTCTCCGGAGCCGCGCTCGCGGTCGATTCTGAGGATCAGGTGCTGCTGTTCGCCGCACGCCTCGGGACTCTGCGGCCGCCGCACGCACAGCTTCCCCGCCCCTCCCCTCCCCTCCCACGGGTGGCGGCACAGCGCTGGCCTGCCGCCAGCCCCCCCCCCCCGTCAGCTGCCTCTCCCCCATGTGTCCTGCCATATCGCTGGCTAGACAGATAATTGATTGCCGGTTGGAACAGGGGGGGAAAGTGAGAGCGGAGAGTAGGTGAAGGCACGCTCGACAGCTCTCTGCGCCTCCGGTGCTATTGGCGTCGGATAAAGAGTCTGGTTGCACAACAGTAGCCACCTCGCCCCGGTGCCCGCCAACTCCCCTCAGGCCAGCGCCGCCGCGGGGGCGAGAGGAATAAAGCGGGGGGAGGACAAAAAAACGGGGCAAGACGCGGGCGTAACCTGGGGACAGGCGCTTATCTGGAATTCTGACTGAACACTGCCGACTCCTGCGTCCCTGCTCCTCTCATAAAGACATCCTTATGTATCGTTAATAGCGTGTGTGTGTGTGTGTGTGTGTGTGGGTGGGTGTGTATGTGTGTGTTGTTTGGTTTGTGCTGCTCTCCTTAAACAATAGCATGCCCCCAAAGAAAAAGAAATCATCTCACAGAGTGCACTGAATGGATGTTTCTGGAAGGTGCAGAGGAGCAGGCCAGTCGGGGGCTTCTGCAGTGCACACACAGGCCAGGACCCCCTGCCTGCATCGCATGCACATTAAACAGTTTGGGTTCTGCGTGGCTCCAATCCTCTTTTCGGGGAGGAGGCTTTGGGCGCTCACGTGAGACGCTGGCGGCCGGCCGGGGGTGTCTGCGTGCGGCATCTGCGGGCCGGGGAGCGCTGCAGGGGGATTTGAAGACGGGAGCTAAGCAGATCTGCTGGCTGGCGGAGCGGACCGACCCAGAGAGAGGAGCTTTAACGAGCCCCGGCTCAGCCACCTGGCCCCTCGCTGCGGCGGATCAGGGTGCTGGCTGGGACGCTCGGTTCCGCAGGCACGTGAGGGCCCAGGCAGGCTGCTGCCCCTGCCCCGCCCCCGCCCCCGCGGGTGACCCACATTCTGCGCCCCGTCCCTGCGACTGGCCAGGGCTGGGCGGCACGCTCCCCCCGCCCCCACCCCCCGCGCAACCCCCCCGTCCGCCGCCCCACCCACCGCGGTTCGATTTCACATGCAGTTTGTCGCAATACAGTACTTTCAGGCCCTGCAAGAGGAATCTCTAAAATCTCCCTCTGGACAGGAAAGGGTTTTTTTTCCCTGTATTGAGATTTCCGATGTTTCGCTGAACAGGGTTCCACCTCCGTTTGCGCCTTTTTCTCACCCGTATCTGTGATCTGTAATCTTCCTCGAGTCTGCCTCAGATCACATTTGTTGACTTTAAGCTTGATCCCTGCTCTTTAATTTTACAGCTTTGTGTTGACTGTTGGGTGGATCCAGAGCCACCAGTAGAGAGGTTATGCTTAACGAAATGGAGAAAAAAAGCTACACTAAACAAAGACGTGTTTATGTTGTGTGTTGAGATTTTCTTTTTCTTTCAGCTTGAATTCATTCTGACAGAAAAAAAACGTGACATAATTGTCTTAGCCCTCCTTACTTAAAACAGTTAGTGTTTGGGTTGGTGCAAGGTTATCCGGTGATATTTTAATCTTCTTTCTGCCCCCATCTGTCCTCTGGTTGGACTGCGCTGCACACGGATTACAGCTGAGGCATTCCAGCACGTGCGGTCCTGCCAGCCGTAAAGAGCAGTGTGTGTGTGTGTGTGTGTCTGCGTGTGTGTGTGTGCGAGAGAGAGAGTGAGATTGAGAGAGTGCAGTCGATGGGGACAGAGCTGAAGTGCTTTAAAATAACGATGACAAAAAATGTGGAGGAGAACTATGGTTTGAAAGTTGTGTGTGTATGTGTGTGTGTGTGTGTGTGTGTGTGTGAGTGAGAGAGAGAGAGAGAGAGAGAGAGAGAGCGAGGCTCATGTTTCAGCAGAGCGGCTTCCTCCCACAGTGATATTTGTGACTTTTTCACCAGAACAGGATGAGCCAGATATCTTACCTCTGCTGCACGCTCTTTCCCAGTAGTTTTCATGCGTCTAAATATATGTGTATCTCTACATCATACAGAGTATCTCTCTGCGTGGGGCTTTGAATCTGGGCCACTCTAACGACCCTGACAGAACTTCCGACGACCTCGGCCCCCTTGGCAGGGCTTGATGATGGCTTTATTGCTCCGTGTCGTTCGGCCGATAGCGTCAATACGTGAGAATTGGCTGGCGATTGATTAGCAATAACGCTCGCCTGGAGCGGAGCGGCGAAGGCCATTGATCCGTTCCACACGTACGCGCGCTGACACACTAGCCCGGTGGGCTCCCTGCCTCGCTGGCGCTTGTTGTGGAGAGTGTGGAGCTGGAGCTGGAGCCGGTCTGGGCGCTCTCCTCCAGACCAGATGCACCTCAGGAGCCTAACGAAGCCGCTCCTGGCACGCCCCGGCTTGTCTGTACGGCAGGGTAAATCGAACCGTGAGCGGATAGGTGACCCAAAGCTGCTTTCTGCGAGGCAGGCCTGGCACAGCAGAGGGCGAGCCGGCGTTATCCGCGGCCTCTCGGGGGGTCAGGAGGTCGGGGTACGGCACGGCAAGAGGATGCCGGGGAGTGTCACTTGCAATCAGGCTCACCGGGCTTAGCTCCCTGCCCTGGTATCTCTCTGCGGCGGAGGCCACTCGGCTGAGAGGCTTCAGGTACATGCAGCTGGACTCTGCAGCGGCTCTGTGCACATGCTGCAGAATGTGAATTTTTAATAATGCACTGAGAAATCCTGCCCAACAGACACACAGAGCAAATGCACTGAAGTGCAGCTTTGTGAGGTTGATTGCCCCGGAGCTATTGTCATTGGTCATCCACCAAGGATCATTCCTGGCTACGCTCTCCTCTCGGTGCCACCCGTCCAAGCCGGTCGGTCCTCTTTTCGGTGTGCGGGCTCCGTGTAATTCGGGCTGTGCCTTTACGCCGACACGCAGAAGCTCCACGCCGTCAGTCGAGCGTAGGCTTCCTGCTAAAGGCACGCACGCAGAGAAACATTCCGCGGGGACATAATTCATCGTCTTGCGACGTATTTACTGGGAGCCATTTCCCATTTCAGCAGATGATCGCCAATTTCCTGCCTGGTAATCTTCCATTTAGCTTTGTTTGTCTGGGCAAGTCTCGGTGCTCCTGCTTTCTAGTGGTTTGCAAATGAGATCCTGGTGGTGGCGAAACGCCCGCCGGCGCGGCCCTAAACGTTTCCCCTCATAAAGTCGGGCCTAATATCCAGGCACTAGGCTATGCAAACCTCCCCCCCCTTGCTGCTTTCCATGGCATTTGCCTGTCTGCGGAGATTAGAACAATGGTAGTGTAATGTTACACGCTTCGCCATTAAAACAGCCTTATTTCAATCAAGTGCGTTAGAAGGTACGGGCGCAGATTAAAAATGTATTCCGAGGCTTCCAGGGACGGGCGCGTGTCGGGGGGGTCAGCGTTGCAGCTGTGGCGGTATTGACCGCCTCGTGTGCTAAATGTGAACAGGAGCGGAAAGGCGCTGTGCTGAGTGTGTGTGTGTGTGTGTGTGTGTGTGTGTGTGTGTGTGTGTGTGTGTGTGTGTGGGTGGGGGGTGTTAACCAGTGCAATGCTGGACCCCCCCACCCTGCTCTTCCCCAGTTCCAAACACATGCTCCCTGGTTTATTTATACCCGCACTTCATTCAGCGAGAAGACAACAGCACAGGTCGACGTACAGCGTGCATCCCCGCATACCTGACGGTCAAAAATCATCGGCACTCCGAGACCATACTGGGCATGCCCTGGCTAACATAAAGTAATCCCCGGGAAAATTTGGTGAATGTCATCCCTGACTTTGTGGACTTCCTGATGAGTGACTGCATAGCGCTGGGATGTCTTTTTGTGTCTCTGCCTATTTGTGCCTCTGTAAATATATACATACGAAGTCCTCTATATAGAGAGTAGGTGCTTCCCTGTACTTAACTCGTTCACCAACCTTAGTTGAAGGAAAAGTACATTCTCTTCAGCCTCTGAAAATGGCTCTGTAGAAAGCAAACGTCTGCATGTGGCTTGCATCTTTAATTGTTGAGAGCATAATAAAAATAAGCACTTTCAGATGAGTGCAAAACCACAGAGCGAGTCTGGGGATTCCAGGGAAACAGTCTAGAGACTTTACATCCCTAAAAACTCCTCCTTTGTTCATTTTTTTCCACTGTCATGTAGTCTGAGTCATCAGTTATGGAAACATGCTGTTGTAAGAGTTGTGTAGTTACAATTCGCATTCTTATGTTTATTAGGGCATGATTTACTTTCGGTGCCTTTTTTTTGGGAGAAAGTAAAATTTATCTTCAGTCTTCATTAATGACAGACGTGACTCTGCCCTGCGTTGGAGACTGTAAAACCATTTTCAAACCGTCTTATGTGTATGACAGCAGTGGAGCGTCAGATCGTTGTCGAATGCGTCTCGTTTTCGCCAGCCTTCTGACCCGGGCTACACTCGTCTTCTTTAAGAGCGGTTGTGAAACCGTGTCCCCGCAGCGAAAGCCAGGAAGCACAAACACTTCGGAGTCATGTGGCTGCCTCTCGGCCTGACCCGAATCCGATTCGCGCCGTCCAATGACACGGCACCCTTGTTTCGCTCGTAAAGCAGACGACCTCTGCTGGCCCGGCCACGGCCGGCCTGCGCGGTAAACAGCGGCGGGCTTGTGTACTCGGAGGCGCAGCCTTCAAAACGCTCCGTGTCTGTGATGCGGAGGCTGCGTGTGTTCGGGCGATACAGGGCCAGAGGCGGGCGGGTGACCGTGTCTTGTGTGCGCGGGCAGGAGGCCTCCCGCGTCACAGCTCGTCTCCGATGTGAATTACACGGGACTCGGTCAGCGCCGTCGGCCCCGTTCTCCCGCTTGGCCTAGACCTCCCGGCGTGTCTGTCCTAAAGGCGCTTAGACTGACTGAGCGCTGGCCCGGTTACCGCGCTGGTGTCCCGGCGCCCGGAAAACGCAGCCAGGCAAATAGGCCGCGGCGGCCCTGCCATCAGACTGGCCTGAGCCTAATACCCTGCATCTGCAGCGATTTCTGTGCCAGAGTGGAGGAGAGAGAGCGCGAGAGAGTGAGACAGAGGGAGAGAGAGGGAAAAGAGAACAAATCACAAGGACACGGGCTGAATTTGAGCGTTTTTGTCTAAAAACAGCTCTCGGTTGCTAGGGAAAGAGCAGAGAGGGTTTCCGGCGGATCTCCTCGCTGAGAGCTGGAGCCGCGGGCGGCCGAGCATGACGGCGGGGAGGCGGAGACATCTGGGCTCCGCCCCCGGCGGGCCAAGGTGGCCGATGACCCAGTCCCGGACCGGAAGGGGGAGATGGTGCACCGGGTCACTTTTCCTCCCCTCCTTCGGGTTCCGGGACACACACACGCGGGCGTTTCTAATCTGATTCCTCTAGTCCTCCAGACTGGGCGCACAGTTCAGGGTGCTGCTATTTTCTGCCCTGCCGTTAATAGAGCACTATTTCTGTGTC
>CM032882.1:36046438-36096438 GCA_019176425.1 Megalops atlanticus
TGGGATTTTGTGTGTGTTGGTGGGAATGTTTTGTTTTTTGAGTGTGTCTGTGTGCATCTGTATGTGTATCTGTGCGTATTTGTTTGTGTAAGTGTGTATCTGTCCATCTGTGTGTGCTCGTGTTTGTCTGTGCATCTGTGTGTTTGTGTGTCTGCTCATTCATGTGTGCTTGTGCATGTGTGTGTGTATCTTTGCATCTGTGTTTGTTTTTATGTGTGTGTGTGTGTATGTACATCTGTGTGTTTATGTGTGCCTGCTTGTTCGTGTGTGCTAGTGCTTGTGTGTGTGTGTGTGTATCTTTGCATGTGTGTGTGTGTTTATGCCTGTGTGTGTATGTACATGTGTGTGTTTGTGTGTCTCCTCGTTTATGTGTGCTTGTGTTTGTGTGTACGTGTGTGTATCTTTGCATGTGTGTGTGTGTTTATGCATGTGTGTGTATTTGCATCTGCATGTATGTCTATGCGTGTTTGCGTATGTGCATCTGTGTGTTTGTGCGTGTCTGCTCGTTCATGTGTGCTTGTGTTTGTGCGTGTATGTTTGTATCTTTGCATGTGCATCTGCATGTGTGTGTTTATGCGTGTGTGTATGTGCATCTGCGTGTTTGTGCGTGTGTTTATGCGTGTGTGTATCCTTGCGCGTGTGTGTGTGTTTATGCGTGTGTGTGTGTTTGTGCGTGTGTGTTTATGCATGTGTGTGTGTGTGTTTGTGCGGGTCTCGCTCTGGGTCCCTGTATGCGCAGCTGCAGCAGCGGCATTCCCAGCTGCGCAGCCGGGACGGCCTTTGATGTGGCTCTGAGCAAGAAGCACGTCAGGGCTCCTCTCCTCTGAGATCACTGCCTAATTTAGCTGACTGGTCCCTTGTTGTGGTGTCTGGGAGTGTCTCCAGTCAAAGACTGTTATGTCTAGTGTTTGGGCTCTTCCTGGAACTGAAAACCTCAGCACAGGAGCAGAGCTAGACGGCCCTTTTTGGGAAACCAACTGCGGTGTCTGTAATGAGAGACTCATCTTTAGCCCCACTGCAGGTCTTCCAAATGTTACCCTTGGCCTCAGAGGGACAGGTGGAGGGCCGACCCAAGGTAAACCTGGAGCAGACAGACGGTAGATTATATTCAAAACCGAGACCGGTGTGTTTGCCCGACGTATTTTTAAATGTCAAATTACGGCGGGTAAACTCGGGGGGGAAGGGGGCGTCGCTAATAGAAAAAGTGAGACGTAGGGGCAGACACACACACACACACACACACACACACCTCTTTCAGGAGAGCTGCACGCATGAATAATTTTTTTTTTTCTGAAACTATATCAGCGCAAAAAAGGGGGGAGATGACATCGTGAGAATAAGGCACTCCTCGATGGGAAGGATTCTGGCGGCAGACAATTAGCATTAGATAATTAGGGATGATCCAGTGGGAGGGCTCCTTAATGGGGCTGCGCTCAGCGTGGGTGCGCAGACAGACGCGTTTGAGGGGAGCTGGGGCGTCCCGTCCCCCCCGCTCGCCTACTCGCCCGCTCTCCAGAAGGCAGCCGTCTACCTGGCGGGGGGGGTGGGGGAAGGGGGGGTAACATCTGCCCGGCGACACCCTCCTCCTCCTCAGCACGCTTTGCGGTGCAGAAATGTGTGTTTTGTCTAGTGGGGGGGGGGGGCTGTTTCGCCTGCGTGTGGCTAATGAGCGTGGTCTGTTTCCCTCGTTCCCGCAGACGGCACCCGCGCAGAGGTTAGCCAATCAAACGAGGGGGCTGGTGCTGGAGATAGCACAGGGAGGGGGTTGGGGGGGTTGGGGGGTCAGAGGCAGTGGCCACCCTGTCTGCGCCATCTGAAGGCCCGTTTCCGTTCCTGGGGGTTGTCATTACAGTAAGAGGCACTCTCACGTTGTTAGCATGTTAGCATTTGTAGCTGCTCTCAGTACTCCTAACACCCAGTGGGAAGACTCTATTAAATGCGGGTCTTAAAGGTCTTTAAATGGAGACGCAGGTCCCCAACAACTGCCTGTGTAACATATCGGATACTAAAAAAGCTCCAACCTCTACAAAATATGACAGGTATTGCCAAGACAGCACCATATAAAACATTAAGAGGGTGTGCATGTTTATTTTGGTCCAGCCACTCGTGTAAATATGAGTAGGTTAGTGTATTAGCAGCACACGTGTTGCTGCATTGTATCCCAGAGGCAGGGTTATGGAACGGCGGTGAGGTGGAGCTGTACCTCATGTCAAATGACCCTAGAGGTTCAGCGAAGGTAGAGTTGCATTCATTTCCCCCCGTTCCCCAAAATAATTCATGTGAAAGGGGGCCGAGAGCTGCGCTATAATGACCTGGCTGCAAAACCCGTGTCCCATTAATACAGTTCTCCCAGAAGCATGCAGCTCCCATTATTAAAACTCTTCAACTTATTACCCGTCCCCTGTTGCCATACCGACCGAGCGGCTGCGTTTTCATCTGCTGTTTGTGCGCGGAATCAGAGTGACCCTGACCTCTCCTGAATCCCTGTCCACACACGGGGAGCCGGGCTCGAGGAATGCGTTCGTGCGCTCCGCTCCTGAAAGGCCGCGGCGCTGGCAGATATATTTGTGTCGGGGTGTTTGCAGAGGCATTACGGTATAGTCGCCACCGCCCAGCTCCCCCGACAAACAATCTCTTCCCTCCGCATTCGTTGAATCTTTTCGTTGCCGCGGCGGCGCTTTGGTGTTGACGCGAGCGCGGGCGAGAAGCCTGACAGAGGCAGCCCGACAAGGCCGGCGTTCGGGGGGGCGGGGGTGCGGGGGGGGGAGGAAGTGGCACCGGGAGTGGTGGTGTAGAGCTCGCGGCGCGGTGCAGCACGGCGTGCGGATGTGCAGGGTGGGGCGCACCTTGCAGACGCGCAGCTTTCTGGAACACTCCGTCTGACACCTGCATGTCGGCTGAAGACTGAGAGGGGGAGGAGGAGGGGGGTTTCTGTGGTTGGCACGCCCTGGCTGCCATCTCTCCCCCACCACCCCCCGCCCTCCGCCCGCCACCCTGCCCCAACCCGCAGGCTCCAGGAAGACTCACCCGTCCGGCTCCGCACAGCTCTCTGGGGGGGGCCAGCCGGGGGTCAGAGCGAGGGAGGGGCGGCGAAGTCTGAGCTACAGGCTGCAAAAAAACAAACGAAAAACCCTCCCTGAAAAAAAAGCTGTATGTGGTATCATCATGGCGGCATCAGAGATGCCCCAGATCAGGGTTGAAATGCACCAGTTTGACTGCCATTTTATAAGAGGACAGTTTTAGTGGTGTGGAGCTCATGTTTCATCCTCGTTCGGAGGACAGTTGTCCCAGAGCACGGCTGAAAACTCTGCAACCTGTTTGCCGGCCGTGCGCAGCACAGAGAACGCCACTGTTTATCCCTGCCTTTGCTTATTTACGCACGCTGCCGATGGCTTGCTTGTTTTTATGAAAAACGGCATTCTGCTGGTTTGAGCAGGAAATCCTGTAATCTGTGTCACAGGAAACGGAGTCTTAGTGGGAGTTCTGGAGCTAGACTTCAGAGACTGACAAGGAGGGCAAGGAAGGGGGGACAGACATGGAGAGTTACACAGGGACACTGTCATGGGGGGGATGCTGGTCTAAATATCTCTTAGCACCATTTACAAGGCAGGGAGCTTTGGTCTATGCTAGCTGAATTCCTTACAAATACTATAACACCCCCTCAAATCCTTCCGTCATTTTCTTTTGTGCAGTTTTCTGTTGTCTGTGAAGCAGCACGTTTTCATATACTTTTCTGCAGAGCTGTTTCTTCGCTCTGTGTAGGTCTTTCTTTCTCAGGCTACCATTAACTCCCTCCATCTGCAAGGCAGGGTGTCTTCGGTAAAGTCCCACTCCGCTGGCGTCTCTGAAACTGCATGATAAGGGTGACGGGTTTTACAGACACCTGACCATGTTGCCAAGAAGTGAACTTGCATCCTTCGGTTCAGCTCACATTATGAAACGAGAGAAAAAAAAAAGACACAACAGAAACAAAAGGGGAAGTGCACTTGAACTCTGTGGCTGGTTTCACACTGAGCAGCGAGGCCTTCTCAGAACGTGACAGGGTGAGAGCAGAGCGCCCCGCCCTTCCTTAGACTTCTGTTCTCTCCCAGGCGGCTGCACCAACAGGGCCGCTCGTTGGTCTCATGAAAGGGGGGGGCCTTCGTCAGTCTGACCCTCAGCTATTCCGAGGTGGCGTTTAGCTGGGGGAGGGGATACAATGACCGCACGGAGGTGTGAAATTCCAGCAGAAAATATCTGAAGGACCTGTGCACCCCGTCTAGGCATGTCTCTCACGCATATGAGCTAAACAAATCCTTATCGCGAGGTGCAACATCCTGTCTATAGCATGTGAACTCCACTATGTCATAAAATTGCGATTTTGTTTTTTTTTTTCCATTCCTGGTCTATGGTTGTCAGACCCTGTTGCAATACAGTCACTTATCAGTGCTGCACTGCCAGGAGGATGATGAAACTGTGGGTGTATGGTTCTCTGGCCGGATGTAACCCCAACCCCCCCACCCCCACCCCCGGCTGTGTGGGTGAGGGAGGGGGGCACGTCTGTCTCTTTATTGTCGTCTGAAACGGGCGGGGTGGAGGGGGGGGGTGTGGAAGTGATGTGTGGCAGCGGGACAGCCACAGGGCGCCGGGGACACAGGGATCGGTGTGGCGTTTCACCTCAGTTGTCCTTCAGACTTTAGTTCCATTACCCAACTTCCGCCAGCACCGTGCTGCTCCTGCCTGTTCCCGCTGGCCCTGGCGTCTCCGCGGAGACGGGCTGGCTGCCGCCCAGGGCTCGCTCTCTCGCTCTCTCTCGCTCTCTCTCTCTCCCTGCACGTCGCTCGCCGGCGCTCGGAGACTCGCGGCCCGGTCTGGCGGGCGGGCGGTCGCACCTGCGCGTCTGCTCTCCCGCGCCTCCGTCACGCGAGCGCGCCATCCCCTCGCCGTCTGCTCCCGCCGGCCGCCGTTTTCTGCCCTGCGACGGGCTTCCGGGGGCGGTCTCGCCCGCGGCCTCTCCCAGCCACTCAGAACGATCCCCGGGCGAAAGGGGCGGCCAATGGGAAGGGGCGGAATCAGAGGGGGGCGGAGTCTGGGGCTGTCTGGATTCCGCGGGGGCCGACCGCCCGTCTGTCCGTCTGATCCGCGCACCCAGATGGGAGCCCTGCTCTCGCTGATCCGTCAAGTGCAGCTGCAGAATGCTGACCCCTGACCACTCCATCCAAGATTACTGGCAGATTTGGCAGATTGAAGGCCATTATGCACGCGGTCTAATCCACGGACAGAGCAGGGCACGTGGCCCAGCCTGGCTGGGCTGAGTGACTCAGGGGAAGGTGACAATCTCCTTGCTCGCTGGCAGATACGGGGCACTCTGTGACTAACTCTCAGGTCAGGCTGGCACGATCCCGCTGCACTTTAAAGCCAATTAAGCTACTACTCTGCACGCCACGCCGTCCTGGCGGTTCTCTCCTCTGACTTGCCGGTGTTGCCATGGTGTCACCAGGCCTCTGTCAGAGGGCCCGCAGTGCTTGCGTTTTTTTACGCCGCAGCCCCTGCAGAAAACAAGCCCTATTATAGTAGCGAGTGATTTAGGTCCCAAAATGGTCGTCCTCGCTGCCTGCCTGAACGGGGCTGGCCGATGAGGTGATGGTGGTTTAGACAGAGGGAGAGAGGGTTACCCCCCCACCCCACACACAGTGCATGTTACCACCTGTTGCAGTTCTTCTGCGCCATCCTAGCACCCCCCACCCCACCCCCTTACACCCAACATACATTCACACTCCCCTACTCCCCCACCAGCGCTGGAGTGGACAGGCCAGGGGTGTCAGCGGGGACTTGCCAAATACCTCTCTGCTTCTGTCACCAGCGCAGTGCCAGGGAGGGGGGCGGGGGATTTGCTTAATTGTGTCACACCCGCACCCCGTGAAACCCAGTCTGAGGCATCTGTCAGTGCAACACACCATCCCAACTCCCCCTTCCCCCCCCAACCCCAACTCCACTCCACTCCCTGGGTTACATTCAGCACCAGGCAACCCGCCCCGCTCTCTGCGCTGAAGAAAACCGCCATTAAACAGGCAACAGTTGCCGCTCAGTTTCGCTTGCATTCCTGCTCCAGTGGTTGGAATTCCTGAGGGGAACCCTTCACTAAAATAGCTGATGGGGCGGGGGGGGGGGGGGCAGGGGAATGGGGGGGACGGTGGAGTGCAGAGGAGGGAGGGCTGGTGCCCAAATGTATTTGGTCCAAGTAGTCACCAGTCAGTGCACGTTTTTTTTTTTTTTTAAAGGCTCAGGCGGTACGACCTAAATACTATTGCCGTGGTAGATAGTAAGCTGGTCTGAGTATGGCTTTATATTTAATTGCATCCTATGTATGTCTCCCGTTCACCAACTGTCTGCCCGTCTTGAGGTCAGATTAGATATATAAAAAAAAAACTTTGTCCCATCTGCTAATCCAAAAATAAAAACGCAATGCAGTTTTATGTTTCCTCTTTTTTTTTGTCTCTGCCAGTGCTGGAAAAAAAGCCACAAATAGTATCGGGTTCGTAATTAGCAAGCAGCGTGCGGGTAGGGGTTTTGATTTAACTCTAGCCCAGATCGTCTCATAACTGGGATGCAAAAGTATCGGGAACCACCTGAGTGGTGTGTTTTACTTTTACTTAAGAGCTTCATTGATGATTCAAAATGGAAACTGGTATTGATTCCGAAAGCAAGGTCACAATTACAGAGGAAGAAGGTTTGTGATTGGACCTCCCCCAGCGGAGTGTGCCAGGGAGAGAAAGAGCAGGAGGAAGGCTGGGGTTGGCTGAAAGGCTGGCGACATACGCAGCTGCGAGAAGCTGAGGTCATCGATGTACCAGCACCAAATAAACAACATAACAAATCCCCCCTTGTCTTATTTAAACGTTTCTCTGGGCGCAGAAACCACACAAACTGGAGCGCGCTAGGGCAGCCAGGTCTTAGTCACCTTGTGTTTTTCTGCTTTCCGTGGGGAAGCTGTTGAAACGAACTCTGCTGAACACCGGTGTGTGTGTGTGTGTGCGCGTGTGTGTGTGTGTGCGTGTGGGTGTGCGTGTGTGTGTGTGTGGGTTTGTGTGTGTGAGTGCCTGTGTGTGGCTGTGTTTTGCTGTTTTCTTTTTTTTTTTTTGAGGGTTTCACTCGGGACCCTCCTGCCTGTCATCTTCAATGGCCGCTCTTAAGTTTGTCAGTTTGTCAGCAAAATGAAGGGTTTCAGTAGTCAGGGGCTGGACTGCTAACCGAGCCTGTCGGTGGGAGAGGAAGTGTGAGACGGGCCAGAGGCACGTGCCTTGTGTCCTCACAGGGGCACCCTACCCCCTGCACTCCCCTTCCCCCCATCACACACACCCCTAATAAACACACACTCAAACATACTCCGCCAGCAGCTCATCTGAATCTTACACTCACAGTTTTAGTAATTACATGCCTTTCCTTAACACCTGTTTCAGCACTTATTTGCAATTTGCCTCCTATTTCTACTCCGATATTTTACAAGGATACTGGCAAGAGGCGTCAGACGCGTTTGGGTTCGTATTAATTAAGTGACACCTGTAGGCTGGAAGGCCAGCTAGAAAGGGGTGACTCTGAGGCTCCTCAGACTGGTTACTGGGCAGAACCAAGGCCTTGCGCAGAACTGAGATCACAGGACAGCAGTTCACCTTACTTTTGTGTTACCGAGCACTTGTGGATGTTGCCTTTGCACCTTTGGATGTCGAAGGTCTTTTGTATTGCTTTGCAGTAGCTTTACATACGATTTCTCCATTCCTTACAGGCGCCCGATTCGATTCCGGCCAAGAAGTCTAAATATGAAGACTTTGTCTCGCAGTCTCCATCAGCTGATAAGGAGAAGCAACCCGAATGGCTACGATCGCTCTCGGCCTCTGCAAACAAGGTTTGTTGTTTCTCCCCATCCCGAGAGATGACCACGATGGTCACCGCCCTGACTTCTCCTTTGAGAGTCACCGAGGCGTTACTGGAAGGGCAAACGACAGGTTCAGACAGGCTGTTTAATACCAAGTGTCAGTTGTGAAATCAGAGCCTGACTATTTAAGATGTCTAACAGTAATAATCACGAGGCGCCCTTTGCACATGACAGCGGAGAGGGCCGGTTTTGACATTAGAGTTCACCAAATATTACTTTGTCCTGAGAATAGGGGTTAGGAAGCAGACCGTTTATTTACCAAACCCAAAGTGTATAGCGACATCTCATGAACCCGGCAACACAGTCATACTTGTGAATGGGCTTTCTGAAAATGAATAATCTGAAAGAGCTCCTTTGTTCCTTAAGTTGATTTTTTTTTAATTGATCAAATTTAATATGTTGAATAAATATTGGAATATGTACTGTATATGACTGAGAATTACTTGGTATTTATATGGCCATTTATTGTGAAAAGTTGCGCTTTTTGGTCGTTAACAAAACAATTGTTTAATGATAGAGTTTAGTTACATATCATTGCAGGAACTCAGTAATTATATCTCAGAAGTTTGTATTTAGAACGTAGACTGGATTTCTGTTATGGCATCTTGAAACCCCCCTGTAGAACCTTCAGCCCTCAGCTGTTACATATTCATAACACATCAATAACACGTTTTATCCCCCTTCTACCAGGGTCTCAACTGTATTCAGCCCAGACAGAGGCCGTCCGCGTTCCGGCCCTGGTCGCCCACCATTTCATCCAGCGAGAAGGAGACGCCCTCCCGCCTGCCGGCCATGCTGCGTGACAGGTGAGCCAGAGAACGGAGACGCAGTGCTGCTAACGAGTCACACGCCACCCAGACCACGCTATGCCGCTAACGTGTGATACACACCCCGGCTACGCTACGCCGCTAACGCTAACACATCACACACTGCCCGGGCCAGGCTACGCCGCTAACGCTAACACATTACATACTGCCCGTGCCAGGCTACGCCGCTAACACTAACACGTCACACACTGCCCGGGCCAGGCTACGCCGCTAACGCGTCACGCACTGCGCAGGCCACGCTGCTCTCGCAACACAGGGGAGCTGCGTGTGCCTCTGCAAAGGAGAAATGCCGACCCTCGTCAACATGAGGGGGAAAACAGGAGACAACCTCTAGCGCAGGTTGATTGGATTGTGTTGGCGGCTTATAACTGGAAAAAAATAGACGACCTCCTAACAAAACGTGAAGGGAACCAGGCCCACTTCCATCCCTGCAGGGGCAGTGTGCGTGCTTGTGTGTGTTTGTTTGCTGCGTGGTGTGTGTGTGCGTGTGAGTGTGTATGCTGCGTGTGTGTGTGTGTGTGTATGCTGTGTGTATGCTCTGTGTGTGTGTGTGTGTGTGTGAGTGTGTATGCTGCGTGTGTGTGTGTGTGCTGCGTGGTGTGGTGTGTGTGTGTGTGTGTGTGTGTGTGTGTGTGTGTGGTGTGTGTGTGTGTGTGTGTGTATGCTGTGTGTATGCTGTGTGTGTGTGTGCATGAGTGTGTGTGTGTGTGTGTGCGCGTGTGTGTGTGTGTGCGTGTATGCGTGCTGTGTGTGTGTGTGTGTGTGTGTGCTGTGTGTGTGTGTGTGTGTGTGTGTGCCTGTAAGTGTGTATGCTGCGTGGTGTGTGTGTGTGTGTGTGTGTGTGTGTGTGTGTGTGTCTCTGGCCTGTGTCTGTACCTTGGGCACAGCCTCCTGCACCGCCCTTGCGCACACTGAGCCGCAGTCACCCACACAGAGATAACAATCTGTGCTGGCAGGACGGCCCTTCCCCTCCTCCTCCCCCCTTCCCCCTCGTCCCCCTCCTCCCCCCACCTCACCCTCCCTCCACAGTTCTGAGTGCAACCGCAGCAAGGCACACAACACACACACACACACACACACGCCTCAGCACTGCTTCAGTTGGCAGGTGTGTGATTCATGCCCAGACCGCGCGTGTGCTTATTCTCGGAACACCTGCCACATCGCGTGGAAGTAGCACTTTGCTCTGCTGCAGGGATTTGTGGCCATCCCCCCGCCCCGTAAAACTCAGATCAGAATCGTAATCTCGAGAATCAGCTCGACACACTGCAAGGAGAGCTAGAGAGCCCTTTTCAGCTGTGAATTCATTTTTAGGTGATTTAGTTTTTGTATTTTGAATTCATTTATGGCCTCACCAGAACACTAAAAGTAAAGGAGTGGTGGTAGCATAAGATGTTTTTCTCCAGGAAGTGACATAGTGTTTTGGCTTCTCTGGTAAAGTTGTGCAGGCTAGCAGAACAGCAGCCTGTGTGTTTTTCTCAGAGGACGTGAGGTCATGAAAAGAAGCTTAAAAGATGTGGCTAGTTTCTGCGTTGCCGGGTGATCTTCGATCGCTATCAGCCCTTGTGGCTTCCCAATCTCCCCTGACTCAGATGAAACAGCAAGCACCAGTCTCCATTTTCGCGTAAAAGATTGAAGCTGACCTGCGCGGTGGTGGAGAAAGAGCTGCCGTTCACAGGACCCAGCGTGAAGCAGAGAGACTGCAAGGTCACCGCTCCGTGGCAGAACAACCCAGCGCCTGCCTCGTTAATGACCGTTTCTCCTCTCTCTCTCTCCCTCTCTTTTTTCTTCTCCCCCTTGCAGTTTTTACAACTACAAAAGCCTAGAGAGTTCTGTCGCCCCGAATGTGGCCCTCACGCCCCTGCCACTCCAGAAAGTGGGGCAGCTCTCCCCGTCCGCCCCTGGCACCTCCCACTCCAATGGCAGCGAGGCCCTGGGCGAGGGCGGCAGCTCCAGGCCCAGGAAGAGGAGGATGACAGGAGAGGCCCACCCCACCGCAGAGCCATCCTGCCCCCCGGCCACGGCCAGCAAGCCCCCCCAGGAGGACAAAGACTCCGAGGTGGAGGTGGAAGTGGAGAGCCGCGAGGAGTGTGAGTTTCGCCCGTCGTCTTACTTCCCATTTCCCGCAAGGCCCAGTTTCGCTAACCGATAGGAAGAAACTGGAAAGGACGTGAAAAGTCTTAAGATGCAGCGATTGCACAATTATTTTTTTTTCTGTCTGTCTTAATGTTGGACATTCACACCAACGGTCAGGGTAACTTTTTCCCGCTCCATTGCAACTGTTTCACATGTTGACCTTTCTGAAGTTCAGCGAAAGCCACGGAGAAGGAAGAAGAGTGTAGGGAAATAACTTGTTGCTTTAGATTCCGGCCACAGAGGTTGGGCGTGTCACGGTTTTATGAATGACCCTGTCTCCTGTCTGTCTCTCTCTGTTCCAGTCACCTCCTCCCTGTCCTCCCTGTCGTCCCCCTCCTTCACCTCCTCAAGTTCCGCCAAGGATCTGAGCTCCCCTGGCACCCAGGCCCCCGCCTCTACGGTCACGTCCCTGGAGGGCCCCGCCCCCATACCGGAGGGCCACGCCCCAGGCCTGGAGTCCGAGCTGGAGACCCTGAGGCAGGCGCTGGACAGCGGCCTGGACTCCAAAGAGGCCAAGGAGAAGTTTCTGCACGAGATCGTCAAGATGCGAGTCAAACAGGAGGAGAAGCTGGGGTCTGCCCTGCAGGCCAAACGAAGCCTCCAGCAGGTATGTTTGAGTTCCTGGCCGAGTTCATCTGAAAATGTCCTCTCTCATTAAGGGGTGAGGTGGGGGGGGCTTCCTGAAAATCAGACTCACCCTCAGTCAGAGTCAGAGTGATCAGGATGGGCCCACAGAGCTTAATGGCAGTGTGTCAGCAGGTAAAGGGTTAAACCACAGAGGCAGCTAACAGAGGAAGGCCCAGCCGAAGACGAGAGTCATTTGCGGGCAGCAGAGACTGGAATTCTATTGTGAGCCAAAAAAAAGAGAGGCGTGGAGAGGAGCTAACTAATACTGCTCATCCCACAAGATGAGAGAGCTGTCAGAGAGTAAAGCCCACATGTTGTTGTTGGTCTTAAAGACGGAGGAGTGAGGCAGGGTGAGATGACAGAAGCGTTTGTCCTGCGAGAGGATTTCCCACGAACGGGCCAAGGGTGTTACCGCACAGAAACAAGCTGTTAGTCGCTTAGTTTCAGGAGGGAAGGAAGCCCCACTTCTGTTCTCAATGTCAGCTTGTTACACGCAGCCTTAACCCTTTTTGAGACTGAAACTACTTTTGCTGAACTGCTGCCGGTATGAAAAAGCGCAGTGAAGTGTGGAAAAATGGCTGTGCGGTGCCACACACAAGGGTCTCGGTCTGTTAGAACCCACTCAAAAGCCTGAAACGGGAATGTACCCGCGATATCACTCCAAAGCACTTCTCTTTATTGTGCCGCACTCGTGCGGAAAGATGAAATGTTCGAATGCTTGCACCCCCTCCGGTTTCGCGGAGGAGAAAGGCGCGGGGAGGCTGACGGCGGGTATCCGAATCTGTCTCCTGCAGGAGCTGGAGTTCCTGAGGGTGGCCAAGAAGGAGAAGCTGAGGGAGGCGACAGAGGCCAAGCGGAATCTGCGGAAGGAGATCGAGCGCCTGCGCGCGGAGAGCGAGAAGAAGATGAAGGAGGCCAACGAGTCGCGGACGAGGCTGAAGAGGGAGCTGGAGCAGGCCCGGCAGCTCAGGGTGTGCGACAAGGGCTGCGAGGCGGGCCGCCTGCGCGCCAAGTACTCCGCACAGGTACGAACCGGGCTGAACCGCATGCAAATACACACATTCATACAGGCATACACATATTACACTACACTACATTACATGCACTTAGGAGATGTTTTTATGCAGAGTGACTCCCAGCAGGAAAGAACAGGTGTATCCATTCAAGTCAAATGAGCAACAGTGTCAGACATGTGTATGCATATACATGCACACACACATGTGCAAGCACATTATACACACATACATATAGATACACTCACACTCACACTCACACACACACACTGACATGCACACACTGACATGCACACATCATGCACACACACACACACACACACACACACATTGACATGCACACATCATGCACACACTCACACACACACACACACACTCATTATGTACACACACACACTCACACACACTCATTATGTACACACACACACACTGACATGCACACATCATGCACACACACACACACACACTGACATACACACACTCATGCACACACACACATAAATGCGTGGAACACAGGGCTTAAGCCAGCCAGGTTAGTGCAGAAACTGCTGGCACAAAGGGCACGACACGTTTTCTCAGCGGGTATTGGAGATCACTGCAGTCATGAAACCAAATATCTCTGAGTGCAGCAGAGCAAAATGTTCTCATGAAAGAGTGCTCGACGCCTCTCAAGCGTCTGGCAGTTTTTTTTTTTCTCACCAAGTTTTAAAAGAAACGGGCGTCGCCCCAAGAACACAGATGAGAGATAATTGCTAGCCCCAAAGAGGAAACAGGAAGTGAAGGCTAGTTCCTCTCAGGCATCATGGGACGTGTAGACCAGACAAAACAAGTAAAGTGGGAACCGCACTCCCCGCCTCACCCTTTATTTTCCTCCCCGGGTCGAAATTGAAGTGCCCAGATTTGCAGTGAGATTTTAAAGTCCTCTTTTTTTTTTTAATGATGGCCAAGCGTGGCGTTTTGGGCTGGGCAGGGGCACGCCATGTCCCCAGCCCTCGGCCTAGGCAGGAAGCGCGCCGCGCACAAAAACTGGGTGAGGGGTGGAGTGCGGTGGGGTTCGGGGGCAGGAAGTGACTGCGGTGTCTGAGCTGTAACACAAGGGAGGCTGAATAACATTTCAAGAATCCAGGGTGTGGCGACGGCGGCCGGGGCCCACGCCGCAATCCGCACGCCGTCTTAGAGAAAAAAAAAAACACACGCGAGAATGAAAATAAGCATGGGGAGGGGAACGGTTTAAGCGGTGTGCCGTCGGTCTGACCTGTCTGCTCCCCCACAGATCGAGGACCTGCAGCTGAAGCTGCAGCACGCCGAGGCGGACCGCGAGCAGCTGAGGGCCGACCTGCTGCACGAGCGTGAAGCCCGCGAGCACCTGGAGAAAGTGGTGAAGGAGCTGCAGGAGGAGCTGTGGCCCAAGTCCGGCAGCAACGACGTGGCGGCGGCGGCCAAGGACTCCCAGAAATAACCGCCACGCATCCATGCAGGGCAGAGACAGAGAGGACGGAGCAGAAGAAGTAAAAAAAAAAAAACAGAGCAGATTGATATTCACCTATGAGCATATACATCCATACATAGTGTATATGCAGGGGAGTGCATCCTTTGTCGGGGGAGGGAAGGTAAAAGTAGAGATCAGTACGTGTACCAGGAGGAAATGCGTTACTAACATAAGCACTGAAACGTATCTCTCATTCAAGAAAAAAAAAAACACGATGAAATTAATGAAAAAATTTATATATAGCACAAGAAATTTGTTGTGCCTATATTTTCCCTGAAAAAACAAAACTGAAAAAAAAGATTTTGGATACAAACTTTTCTATGATGAAAATATTACTAATTATAGTAATACTACCGATATGAAACCATTACAAAACCAGTTTGAAAGAAGCGTGGTGGAGCATGTCGTACGGCCTGAGGAGGAGCAGCAGAGAGAAGCGGGATGGGGGGACGGACTCTTCATGGGGACGGGGCCCCTGAGTGTCCTTTTCATTCTTCGTGAAGACATTTGAGGATTTCATTTTGTAATAAGCTATTTAAAACTGCATAGTAAGACTTGAGTATATAAGAAAAAAAGAAAACATTTTCTTTGTGTTGATGGAGCCTCAAAAAAAAAAGAAAAAAAAACTTGACAAGCAACAAGCAGGACAAGACTCCTACTAAATGCCACCATCTTTCAGCTGTTGGTGTAGAAGAAGAAGCCATTTTTAACCATGGGAAAAAGGAAACCGATTTTATTTGCATTTCTTTTCTATTGGTGATTATTGGAGAAATACAACATGATGAGGTTTACAGGAGACAGAGGAGGCAAGGTCACTTTTGGCCAGGCCTTACTTTCAGTGTCTGTATTTTGGAGAAAAAAAAGTGTTGTGTTCTAGGCACCCTTTGAGAATGAGCACTTCATTTAGATATGGACAACAGTCAATGCACACACACACACACACACACACACACACACACACACACACACACACACACACACATACGCATACACATTCGCACACACACACACACACACACACACTCACACACAAATGCACAGGCGCTGCAAACAAACGTGTCGCCTTCCTGTGTGTGCGTTTGTGTCCGAAAACCAAAAGTACATTGTTCTAACTGAGCGGTATGTGTCTGTGCATCTGTAGCCGAGACTCCTTGTACACAGTATGTATCACGTTTGTTCAGAACCGTTGGTAAAACTTAGCATGGCTGTGTTTCATATGTTCATTTGGATACTAAAACGTCACACAACTCGCTGCTCCATGATGTTACAAAAAAGGCCATTTTTAAATACTAGGATTTTAGGTTTGGAAGCTGCGCCTTTAGCGAGAACCACAAATTGTTCTTTTTTATTTTAAGTATGATGTGTAAATATAAATATGATTTTTAAAGAAAAAAGATTTTACAATAATGAATCGCACTTTGTCAAAAACCGACCTTGTTATACTGCATTTTAATCCCACCCTGGTTCTTTACCTTTCTTTTGGAGAAAATGTGATCCTGGCAACAGCAGAAATCAAATCAGCGTCTCCTCATCCATGTGTAACTAATTTAAATGCCATGTAATTACATGTTAAAGGCAAAATATTGTAAATAAAAATGCAACGAAAAAGTGTCTATACGCTTGCTTGCTTAGATACTGCACATTTTTGAGCTGCTTCTTGAATCCAGTTGGAAATTTGATTTTTGTAAATTTATCATTTTGTGTTTTTCACTTTATTACTGTATTATGATTACTACTATTACTTCTATTATTATAATTATAATGAATATTATTATTACTGTTTTTAGATAACTTTTTTGGATTGTTTAGAAAGAAAGATTTGGGAATCGATGAGAATTTTTTTTTCATCAAAAGAAATGGAGGACAGAAAAAGGAGTGGGGAGAAGAGATTTAAAGCAGCCCAGGCGCCTGCCTCTCCTAAAATTGTGGTATTTATCGGTCCGACAGCCGAAGTCACACAGGGCATGACACGTTGCAGCAAGAACCAGGAAACGAAAAGCATTGACTAAAGGAGTCCTAGGACACATTGCTCACAGATTTGGCGAACAGATTTAGATTGGATGTGGATCCAAAAATATATATATTTTATAACTGCTCCGAATACACAAGTGGGTACAATGCAATCAGAATGTACGTTGTGTTTATGCTGTTTTCTTTTTGTTGTTGTTGTTGTTGTTGTTGTTTTTAATGTGGGGGTATTTTTATTGCTTGTCTGTTATGTTTTCTTTTTTCAATAGCAAACTCTTATATATTTTCTTTCATATGCATGAAATTTGAGAAAAGTCTGCCATACATATATTCATTATTGGGCATTAATACTGTATATGTAAGGGTTTTATTGTGTTATGCAATATACAGCAAACTTGTCTTTTTAAAAAAAAAAAAATTATTTTTTTTCTTTTAAAGGAAACTAAACCTCATTGATGACATGTATCAGAACATCCACACACACAAACATACACACACACAGACACACACACACACTCACATATGTACACGTGCATATGCACATATACACACACATTTGAATACAAGTTACAAAAAAGATGTGTGAAAAACACACACACACACACACACACACACACACACACACACACAGACAAATGCATACACAAACACACACACTCTCAAATCTAATGTTCAAATATGCTGGACAACCTCAAGTGCCTGGAATAAGGGCATAAGGTTTCCAGAGTAGGAACAACAAACGTTGTAATACTGTTTTTGCTGGCCTCTGCAATGCCACACGCAGTCTGACCCACACGGAATGCCCACCCTGTTCGAGGGCACACAGATCCCCAATAGGGGTGGCATCCTCCCTCTGCCCACGCCGGGAGCCTGCAGAGTGCCTTTGGCACCTCTGTGCATCCCAAAAACGTGCCAGGCTCGTTAGACCTGACCACCCTGCTACAAACTACAAGCTACACGCTGCAGCTCCTTCTCAGTATTCTAAATCACATGCGGTTTGTTTCAGTGATTTATTTTTTTTTTTAAACAATCCAGCCAATCGGCATTGGTGGAAAACAAAAAAAAATTTGATCTGAACCATTTTTTTTTAATAAGAGCATTTATTCCTTTGGATATATTGATATAATGTATGTCAAAGCATTTTTTTAAAAAATACGTTAATGGACTTTAACCATATCTATGTGAAACAGAAATGTTACTCCTGGCTGTAGATATGGAGGATCTGTGATTTATAGTGATTTCTGTCCATCAAAGGACGGACCTTTCTAACAAATGCAGAGGGCATTATATCAGAGCCCAATGTCTTAAACTACATTATAAAGGGCAGTGTTATTGAAAGACTGACAAGGTGTCTGTATCTTTTACAGACTTGAAATTGTGTAGAGGTGGTAAAATACTATAGCTGTTTTACACTCAAATGAAACAATACGTGTAGTTTCCTTTATTCATGTTTTTTTTTTCTATAAGAATTGGAGATGTTGACATCTGCTCCCAACTCTCCCAAACTGAAAATAATGAAATGGTTAATGATTTATTCTTTTCTAAACAAGAACCAGTTTTTTTCTAAATGGAAGACAATAAAACAGCAATAACAGTACATGTTAACAAACAAAACTAGCCAGTGTAAAAATAAAAAAAATAAAAATTACAAATTTACACATGTAAATAATTTTTCATTTTACAATATTGTATTATAAATGTATATGGTGTTTCCTTTTTCAAAAAAGAAATCTTTTCTTACACAATAGCTGTCTTGTTTTATGAGTTGTGTTTTAACAGAGAAAATGTTTCTAAAACAATTATTGCAGTGCGTTAGAGGATATTCCCTGCATAAACATGTAGTTTTTTTCCCCATTATTTTGCATCTTTTTTTTTTTTACTGTAGAACCTTTATATTGTATGACTTTTTTCACCAGTCCATATATATTTTTAACATTATATGAAATACTGAATAAAGTACCTTTGGTCAGGAATGGTAACACATGAGTTTAAACTGAGTACAGCCACTTCCCAGCAGATTGTTTTGCATTCTCATGTTTCTTTTTAGCCCTGCGCTGCTGCTAACAGTATATAAACTTTACAATTCTAGAACTATTTTTATGTAAGAGGTAAATGTATGCTTTCTCGTTTATTAATGCCGCATATACTGTATGAGAAAAAAAAAGCTTGGCTTATTTATCTATTCTGCCCTCTACCTTGTCTCTTTGCGCCTCTCCACACCCTTTCCCTGATCAACCCTCTTCCCTTTCTCTCTCTCTCACAACACGGACTATATTGTAAAGTAAAGGACTTTATGAGATTATGTTTGAAAATAGCTATGCTTATATACCACAGTGACTGAATGTACAGTGTATAGATGCATTACCAGAAATAAAGTTGTTTGTCCAGATTATGCTCTACAGTTTGCTTTATTCCTTTTCGTTGTCTTTCATACTTGCATTTTGGAACTATTTTGGAGCAACAAAAACTGATAAATAGGAATTCAACATTGTTTTGTGCATTATTTTAAACAAAATTTGTTCTAGAAATGAAAATAAATATATATTCTGATATTATTTTCTAACATACTGCATTTTAGGCCTAAGTCTTAAACTTTTGAAGGAAAAAACAAAAGCTGCAAAATGTAATACACAAAAAAATGCATATTACAATCACTTGACTGTGTTAAAGTGGGTGATCAAAAGTATATTTAATAGTTTTTATTTAAATGGTTTCATAGATCAGTTGCCATTTCCTCAGTCATGTCAGTATTCTATCACCTTGCTATCCATAGTCTTCATGTACTCTAACTGTACACTGATTTTATAGGGTCTGACATAGATAGAAAGCGGAATTGTGCTCAAAAGGCACAAAGAAACGGCCAGGCTCTGGAATTTCGCTTTTCATTCAAATGTTTTGCCATCTGTCCGTTTTTTTTTTTCTTCCTTCTTCTGCGGAGGTGCCTGTCCTCCGCCACGTGATCCTGCAGGGCCATTTTTGCCCTCTCCGCCGGTCATTCCTCCACGGGCCACGCCGGGCTTAGCCCGTCTCTCATCTGACCCGCCGCAGACCCATAATTCCCTGTGCATCTGCTCCCCCCCCGCCTGCCCCCCTCCTGGTGCCGCTTCCCGTGGCCCACATTTCCCCACCACTGCAAAGATTCGCATCAGACACCGCACTTAACTCCTCTTCAGCGCACGGGCTATTGAGTGACCCAATTACCAGCGTCACATGGCTGGCAGAGTGGGCCTGCAGTTATCTCATTAGACAGAGAATCACCGTTCATTGTGCATATGGTTTGTTATTTAGTCATACTTAATTAATGTTGTTTTACCAATTAAAATTTCTCTCTCCCCGTTTTTTTCTGTCTAATTCTTCATATAAAAGCAATATTCTGTTTTTTGCATTCATAATTCATACATAAACAGATTAATACCCTAGAAAAACCATATTCGTTTTGGAAATTTGCATCCAAGAACAGGGTAATTTGATTTGCTGAAGGCAGCGAATGCATTTCCTTTCTAGGCTGCAAACTTTATTTAGGTTGCAAACAACAGAGTAACACGTGTCATAATATATGTTCTCCCTTGAATAAAAAAATCCCTAGAACAGGTATGGAAGACCATTTGGTGTTTGGAAGGTTTGGACATCTTTCATAACAGAGCATTGTGGGAGTCTTCCAAAGGCAAACAAAATGGCTGACCAGTGTTCTGCAGTGTCTCTGATTCTTCACAATGTGTGACCTGATCTGAGATGCTTTCTCAAGATGGCCCAAACAGGACACAATATTGCACAAATGCACTTGAAAAGTGATGTGGATATGCACTGCACCCCCTTATGAAGATCAGGAAACCCCTGCTCTCATGAAGCCCATTCACAAATAATCTGTTCTTTTGGCCTGTCTTATTTTCGATTGCCCTCTAAAGGCTTGGTTTATTAATGATTTGTCATTTGCAATAAATGTTGAACTTGCGTATCGGAAAGGCCTGTTCTTTGCAATGAAAAAATGTCAGTATGTTATCCAAAGAGAAACCACCGCACATCGATTGGCTATTTCTGGCGAGTTGTAAGAACCACGTTGAGAGAGTTGCCCCCGAGTTGTATTTTTGTATTGTTGTATGGAAATGCGCTGTCCAGGGAGAATAAAAATCAATTCTTATTGACCTTGTGTGTGTGACCCTCATGCCCCAGTGACAGGGTGAGCGCTGATGTGGACAGGCTGTTGTGATGGGGGTGGGTTGCTGGTGGGGGGAGGGTGCCCTGCTGGTGATCCTCTCCTGGTGGGCTGGCTGCAGACGAGCCTCACACGGGCACCAAGCAGAGACGCTGCCCTTTCCACAGTGCCCACCCGCGGGCATGTCGCGTCTCTCCCCCCCCTCTCCAACACCCACCTGCACACGCACACACACACACACGCAGGGCTATGCCGGGGCTCGCATTTGCCGGGCAAGATCGCCGCCTGAAAACCCGCACCACCGGTGGTGCCACACGTCAGCCGCCTGCTTTTCTCATCGTACAAAAAAGAAAAGGAATTTTTAAAAAAAGAAGTGTCTGTTTTCAGTACCGTTTTAGCTCTCGGTCTTCAGCAACTCTCATGGGGAGGAAGTCAACAGTCGGACCATCTGCGTGCCCGTGTAACCGCAAGACGCTGAAGTGTCTGTGCCGTGGCGTGGAGTCACCTTCAGCAGGGAAGCTGTGCTAAGTATGGCGTACCCTACATTGGAATACATTATTTGATGTGTACAACAGAATTCACATTAAGTCTTACAGACGTGTAGCTATAAAAAAAAAATACTGATGTTAAACGTTTAAGCCTAATTCATCTCGTCAACGCTGTCACACTGTGTTGGCATTTTAAGTAGATAGAGGTATCTAAAAATATGGATATATAGGCCAATATGGTAATTCTCACTGCTTGACAGAAATGAACTGTAAGCATCCTGATTTTCAGGATGGCAAACAAAAAGCATCAAGTAACACATCATTCCCCTCGGGAAGAGTGAAGAATACAGTAATCAGCCAATTGAGCCTAATGCACACAATAAAGTGACTACCATTTCACCTCCATCCATGTAACCTGGGAGACAGAGAGAGAGAGAGAGGGAGAGAGAGAGAGGGAGACACGCGTCAAACCAGGAAAGAATTGGGCGATGGGCTGGAACCTACACAGAGCGCATATTTCCTATGAAAACCCCCTCCCCCTGCATCTGGTGCTTCATTTGACCGATTTCCAAATTAACAGCGATGTCAGAATGTGGGGCAATGGACGCCGGGTGACATTTTTTGTGACCTCAGTGAGTCAAGCTGGGGGAATGGAGGAGGAGTTATGCAGAATCAGCATTCACGAGAGGACAAGCGCGCTCTGGGACCTTCCATGGTTAAACTGGTTTTTGTGCTTGATTAGGTGGAGTTTTGGAAGGCTCCCTTGCATTCCCCTCACTCGTAACCAAATTGCAATGTGCTTTGCTCAGATTGAAACCAATGGTATTTTTTGTTTTTTTTTTAAAGTAATCATTTTCATTAATTTCAGTGAGTCCTGGTGATGCAGTGTAAGAAATGGGAAACAACACTTCTTTGAAGTGAATTGCTGTTGGACTAAATCTTTAGCAACTGTACATTTCCTATGGTTGGCATTAGATATGATTGCTAATACTGTAAGAAAAAAAAAATCAGAAACACCTGCTCCCACCTCCCCAAGCATATTACTGGAAGAAACCAAAATGTGAGTTCTAGTGAGAGATTTGCAAATGAAGACTGGAGCGTTTTCCTTTGCCAGAAGCAAATCAGAGTTCACACACGCACACACGGGAAAAGATTTTCCCAGTGAATCTGGCTGTGTCTGGCAGACATCTGCTCAGCATGAAGAGGGTCGGAGGAAGAGAGAGCAGGAAGTGTGGAAATGGAGAGGTTTCCGGGAGAGCCGAACTTGACGATGATGAGAATTGTGGGGGTAAGGTCACAGGCACTCAAACCAGCCTTGGCTTGCGAAGCCGAGGCGAACGGGGGACGTCACAGCTGTGTGGCATGGGGTGGTTATCGTCCCCCCCCCCAATGCCTCAAAATCAGGGCGTTTGTGTTTGTGTGGCAGGTGCTGTAAAAGCTTGGACAGCAGAGCCTGAGCCTCAGAATCTTGTGCTTGAATGCTGGGGAAACATGGCTGCGGAGAGTCTTGAGAACCTTGCTCAGCTCTACCCTAGTCTGTCCCAGTCAAATCTATCCATGTTCGGGTAACAGGAGGTACCACACGGTAACATTATGAGTCTCTCTGACCATAGATAATGTAATGGTGTCCTCCAAGCTTGCGTTTAGAGATCTGTATCACCCTACATCACCTCCTTTTTTCTGAAGGAGGGCTGCACCTGTTAACCACTGATGTTAACCTTTTTTGTGTCAGAGACCTTTGGTGATTGTAGTGTCAGTTTTGCTTTCTGAGTGAGGGTGTGTTGCTGCTCAGTCATCAGCCAGGCATACTTGTTATGTGAGCTCAAAATATGAATGAAATCATATAAAACTGTTATGTCAGGGACACAAAATGAAGCTGTCTTTCAGCTGTCAATGAAACTGGCAAACCGTTTTGTGATTGTATCCCGCTGTCCTCTGGAGCATTTTAATCACAACACCTGAATGCAAGTCAGATGTCAATTACTGGTTAACTGACTGGTTAATTGTCTGTGGTTAGCGGATGGGCATCCCTCTTCAGAAACAGGTGATTTAGGCTAATACGGGAAACTAACTGGTTGGGAGATCTCTGGGACCAGAACAGGACACCACTGATATGACCTAATTCTTCCACAATACAATTACACCGTGGCCCACAGAATTTGCATTCATAACAGACAATGACAAGTTCTCCACTGGTGATAACTTCAACAGTGGATTTGTGCAGAAAAACGTAGGATGTTGTTGTGAATTTCCATCTTTAAGCAAAAATGAAAATCTGCTCATTTTCTTTTTTTTTTTCATTTGACAGATGCAGAAAATAGTTAAAAGGCCAACCAAGAATGGAGAGAATGCATTAGAATACACATTATGACCCAGGTCAACTGCTTCAGTTTTCAAACCATTGATTTTCATGGGTGATGGACTTCCTGTATTGTGTTAATTTAAACTCAGCAAGCTGTGATTTCCATCCTAACAAACGCACATGCACATGCTCACACACACACACACACACACACACACACACACACACACACACACACACACACACACACACACACACACAGGCACGCTCTGTGATACTGCAGTTAATATCTGAAGCACAGGATAGCTTGCCAAATGAATGATCATCAAGTTGGACATAATCAAAGGCAGACTCTGCTTCCCAGGGTACACAGCATCGCCCATGCATGGATGGTAAACAAACTTCCTCAGGCAAACACAGCCGGCATGTGGAGTTCAATGCCGTAGCGTCCGCAGCTAACTTACTTCACGCCCCAGACATTACCAAGTTCATTGCCCTCTGTGCCACTTACGTGTGTACAGAGTGTGGCCCTGTAGAGCTGGGATTAACTGACCTATTTGTGATAGGTAGGGGTGTGAACGCATTCATCTGATGTGATAGTTAGGAAAGGGCTTTTGGTTGGGTCGGGCTGGTTACCGTGGGATTTGTGGTGGAGTTATTTCTATCCCAGGCGAAACCGATACTAAGAATGACCAGAAACCATGATTAGTGGGGTAGACAGTTGTGGCACTGGTTTCTCATGGTCATCATGACAAACATGCAGCATGTTATGCTAGCGAGAGTGTAAATCATAAGAGATTCAACTTCCTACACATGTGACACAGAAGATAAATGGAGTTTTGCGCAACAACTTACTAGTTCTGCAAAGCTAATGCTGGGACAACATTTGCCTTCCTCTTATTAGTCTGCTGTGGCGGATTGGTTCTCACATCAGATAGGATTTGATTTTGCCATACAAACATTCATTTCTGCAGTTTGGATTTAAACATAATGAAATTATTACAGCGCATCATTTGGATCTGTGTAGCAGTTATTTATTTCGGGCCAGCAACGAGCTGATTGCGTCATCATACTCCAGCTGGTGGGTAACTGAATCATACAAGATTTTAGGTCCATGTTGTCCTTAAATGACAGAGAAGTAGCTTGAGGTAGAGCAGTGACTAACGAGGCCAGCTGCCCAGACAGGAGGCCTTCCTCCTTTCTGCCAGGAGAGGACCTTTTAGTCAGATCGGACAAGACTACAGAAATATCACCTGATGAAACTAACAGGTATGTTGCTAGCATCTAATCTATTTAAAAAAAGGGGCCAAAATTATTATGGAAATGCTATGCTGTTAAACATTGACTGTTAAAGAGACAGGCTCCTTTAAGTGGCTTGAATGCATCACCGCTGATTCATAAACAAAGGTGATGTTTCACAGAAATGAATAAATAAGACGAAATGCTACAATTTTCTGGCTGCCTTGTCAATGTGACAGAGATGACACCCAGCAGCTCTGAGGTTCTCTAGGAAGTGGGGGGCCTCGGGGGAAGGAAGATGAGGAGGATGGGGGGGATGGGGAGGGGGGGGCAGGGTGACAGACATTTTGAAGCCATGCTGGGATGTCAGCGCCACTCCGATGATAAGAGGGTGGCATGAAATGCCCGCCGGTGAGCTTCACCCAGCACGCCTTTCAGCTGCGCGAGAACTGGAGCGCGGGGAGTCGTGAATCAGAGACAATGTGCCACATTCGTAAGTGTGAGACGCGAAAAACGCGAGGGGACAGACAGATGTGGGGGGCACGGACTGGGGGGGGCGAGGGGGGCGAGGGTGGAGGTGGGGGTGTCGTTGTCTGATGGAGTCATGGCCCGCTAGTGTGACAAGCGGGGTGCGGTGTCTTTCATTCATTGGCTGTCATTCATTCTACGAGACCAATCAGAGACGAGCAAACAGGGAAGACATAAGCTAACACTCTCCTAAATGTGTTGATGATTAGTGTTTGGACATCTGTATTTATGTCAAATCGCAAAAGATTAGCTATGACAGCATCATAATCCAAGGCCCCCCTTTCCAATCAATTTCACTTCATTACGAGTCTTCACTAAATTAAAAACACTGCATTTTTTTGTTTTTTTTTTTGATCATATAAAACAGATGATGATCTGCTGAGTTTTGACTGAGAATCATGTGTGCGGTGAGAGAACAGGAAGCTGCCATGTTGACAGTCGTGTATGGGCGGAGATAACCTGACAGCCAATCACATTCAGTAGCGCTTGACGGGCATCGCCCCAGAGACGCGTCTGTGAAAACCTGGTCACCACAGGAACTTGAGAGTCACCTCCGAGGATGGTGTCTCCGCACCGTGCGCTTTCTAGGTCACACGCTGATGCGACTCCTGCTGGTTCACCATGTTTGCGTGCTTCTTCATCCCCGCATGCTCCTGGATCCCCACTCTTAAGTGCAAGCATGCAAGAGCGCAAGTGCTATTCACCTACAGCATAACTTATAGCAGCTGTTATTATGGAAATCATGTATAATGGAAACCTATGGAACAACATTTGAAAGAGATGAACAGCCTAATGGAACAAGCCTATTAAAATGATGTAGCGGGGATGGAATAGGAAGCGGACTTAAAGCAGGAAGAATAAAAGATTTCTCCCGACATTCACTTATCAGAAGGGTCCTTGCACCTCAGGCTTAAGGCTTCCATCAAATCCTTCTGTCAGAAATGGCATTTCAGTTTTCTCCATTCTCTAGGACAAACCATTTGAACACAAACAAAGTCAATCTGAATCTTTGCACACATCGACCTTCAGTTTTTTTGTCAAAGTGTGAGCGTAATAAAGCCTCAGTTTACTGAAGGTGTAGGAAGAGGCGCAGGCGGTGTCGGTGGTGGGGCTGGGAGTGGGGGGAGGGCAGCAGAAAGGACGCGGCACGGGAATATTCAATAAATAAAATGAAAAAATAAAAAAATGAATTCAATATAAAAGCAAAGAGAAATGAGAGAGAAAAAAAAATAGTGTGTAACACACTGGAGCTGCAGGGGCCTATTAAAATATGGATCAAAGGACTGAGTTTTCTTTACGCCACTGAATTGAGCTCCTCACGACTCCTCTTGCAAGGTAGAATTGGCCTTTGAAGGGCTGTTATGGTCCGTATGAAAGAATGTCACTCACAGGGTCCCCTGCCCTTGCTCACACGCACACACCGGCTCCCCTTCTAATTAACCCCGGTGAGTGACATCTTGATTCTGAGCGCATCTCCCAGCGCGTTTCACGGTGCGCCTAACGACCCCCCCTTTTCACTTCACAGAGAATTGAGGTATTTTTATTTATTTAGGGGGAGAGGAAGAGGGAATGGGTGGGTGAGGGGTGATTGGTGGTTGTGGTGATTGCTGGTGCTGGTGCATCTTCTGCTGTTTATTATTGATATATTCCTTGGGAAGACAACTAAACAAGTCAAGCTTTATAATGATGATTTTTTTTGTCATATGTATTCAGTATTTCCCTCCAGACTATACTTCTCAGATTCACTTATGGCGAAGTGTATGATTAAAACTAAGATGTTTGCGGGAGGTATACTGAAACTATTGACCTTTCCACCGGGGATCAAAACATGAATTTTGAGATATTTCAGGTATTGTCCATTGTGTGATGATATGATTTGTGTTTAAGAGGTAAGGCTTTTCAGAAAACCAAGCAGCAAATTTTATGACTCTAATATTACAATATTGCAATGGTATTTCAAATAGTATGGTATTTTAAATATTTTATTTGAAATCTCTTACAGTGTCTCACACTGACCTACCAACAGAGTTTAATTACTCTTCAAAGTTCTATCCTGAGGCTGGGACGCAGTCCAGCACTTTAGTAAGTTGCCGCTGTTGGGATGTGAAGTAGCCATGACTTTGATGGAACGCAGTGCACAGTTTATGACTTATCATAACTCCACTTGACCAAATTCTGATATTTACAATCTCAGGAAATGTCTGTTGGTATAATGCCAGGGCGCAGTTTCATAAGGACATGGCCAGAATGTAACTAAACCAAGCAGTGGGGAAAAATGGTGGACAGAAGTTTGTTCAGGTGATGAAAGTCGAGAAAAAGTGGAGGTCTCTGATTTGTAAAAGTGTAGAAATGTATCTAAGTAGAGCCTAAGGAAGTGACACATCAGCGTTGGATTCATGCAGAAAAGAAAGCTCCCTGCACCTGCCCACATCAAGTGCAAGGCCTTGTTGCTTGCGTTTAACAAAACTGCACCTACCTACCTGAATGCTCTCCTACAGAACAGCGTCTGGTGGTCCCATCACATTATCACACAAAATTGGTGTCCAGAACCTTCTCTGCTGTCGTCCCCTGATGGTGGAATGATCTTCCACACTTCATCCGTTCTGCCAAGTCCCTCACTATTTTAAAGAAGTATCTGAAGACACAGCTCTTCCGTGCTCACCTGATCATGTCCTAAACCCTGTTTTCCTTAAAAAAGAGATTTTTAAGAGATGTTAATTTTTTATGGTTTAATGCACTTGTGTCTCTACCAGCTAACTTGTACCTTGTCTGGCCAACTGTTGAAACTTGCTCATTCAGGACTTCTATTATTTTGGCTTTTGCTTGTGTTGTACTCTGCCTTACTTGTAAGTTGCTTTGGATAAAAGCGTCTGCCAAATGAATGAATGTAAAATGTAAAAAAAATGTAATGACAGGGCTATACCGGCACTAAGGTGCTCAGGTGTCTTCCAACAGACACGGCAGACAAGGTATTTTACAGGCGTGTGACCCTAGGAAATATAACCACATTGGTAGAGAGCTTAACCAAAGTTCAGGTATCACTTGTCACTTATGTATCACACCAGAAGTGGTTAGTGAAATGCAAATCATCAAAGAAACCAGAAACCAAAAACAAAAAAAACACAGATGTCACAGAAGACCTAATCTGCATGTACACAATAATTTAAATGAATGATTATAACAAAAAGATAAAAGACTTGTCAGAACTGAAATTGTCATCATGTAAAATCACCATTTTGTGCAAAAGTCTAAATGCGTCACATTGTGAAATGGGTTACAAATGAAAAGAAATTCATTTTTACAGTGTCTAAGCACAGGTGGCAGGATATGAACTTGTGTTTTATGGCCAAATGTTTAAAAGTGCTTGCATTTTTTTCCCCTTTGAGTGAAATGCAACCTCCAGCCCCAGGGTGTTGATTTGTACTGATCAATATTTCACCAGCTGAGCCATAACGCAGCATCCAACCAGCTGGAGCCCTGCCAACACACTGTGCTTTTTGCCTGGCAAAAGGAGGGCTACTGCAGCAACAACCCCCCCCACCACCACCAACACACACACACACACACACACACACAGAGACGCACGCACACACACACACACACACACACACAGACGCACGCACGCACACACACACACACACACACACACACACACACACACACACACACACACACACACAGCCTCATGCCCCTGGCCCGTGCCCACGCACACTCAAACACACACGCAGTGGACCTTCTGCCCTGCGCCAGGACTCACGCCCCCTCGCACACTCCCCCGCGCCCCTCGCCCTGTCCAGCCTCCCCTAGACTAGCTGCATACCGTCTCCGCCCTGGGCAGTCTCTCACAGGCCGTCTGCCTGCCGTCACACGCTCCAACGGCTGCCTCTGCACCCTTCAGCCCAGGCTTAGTTTAAGAGCAGACAGAAGAAAAGCACTCGTGAAACATCCATAAACCCAGCGACATGCCACAGAGGTGTGCATTTTTTAGTCTCTATCAGGCTAATCCAGGAATATCCACTTTTTTAACAGAATGAGTGTGAGAATGTAACAGTCAAGGCTTTTGGTAACAATCAACTTTTTTTTTTCTCCTCTACTACCCTGTTCTTGCAGTGAAAGGTGGATCAGTGAGGAATGCTCCAGTGGTGGTTGTTTTGCACACGTAAAGTCTTGCTTCATCTCATGGTTGTGCCAGACTTGTAGTATTTTAAGTTCTTAATTTTTGTGTTTTTTTCCCATTGCAAAATTCTCTTGTGTCTTCATCACGACCCCCTTTCCCTCCCCTCTGACACACACACACATTGCAATCGTTCATTTTATGCAGATTTAAACATGAAATCACCCGAAGATGTTTCAGTGGCTGCCCAACCTCCACAGTTCAAACCAATCATGTACAAAGCATAAGAATCCCCAGAAAAATCAGGATTCACTTGTGAGTGCCATGTTTCCTTCACCTACATTATTTATTGTTTCTTCCAAGCAAAACATTTCCCTTTGCACTCTGATTACGGTTGTACCTAAGGCACTCCAAATGCACGTGCATTGCCGCTTGATGTGTGTTGTGAAATAACACAAAATACAAATCTCTAATGTGTGAGAAGCAACATATTTTTCATTCATTTATCACGGTTTATGATGGAGCCATGAGGAATCCTTTCAGATTAATTTAAAAACTCTTCGCGGCAGCCTAGTAGCATTACACTAAGTAAAGTTTGATTGATTGGCGTGGGCCTCGTCTGACAGAGCATTATCATGCTGCAGACAGATAGAACCCCCAAGCACTGATCCTAGATCAATTTCTGCTATTTCCACACTGCGGCCGGGGTTAGGATAAGGGGCCAGGGCAGCTGATGACGGATTGGTGTCTAACTGTCTACCTGGAGCTATCATTACAGCCCGCACCCAGAGACAGCACGTCTGATGTCTTTGCTCATATGTGATCGTATCCAACATTTGCAGTGAGAGAGGAGCTGTAACATACCTTAGGGACTCCCGCCCGCCTATGGACAAATCACTGCTGAAAATCCTGTTTCACTGAAGGAGGGTAGCATATCCTTTCCTTTGTTTGAACAGATCGTCTGATACTGTAATTGATAGTGCAGCCATGAAGACTAATTATCCTCTGTCTGTTGACTTATGTAAGATAAATTAGTTGTATCTCGTGTGTCTGAGTCAAGGGTCATGTGTGACGCTGTAAGGTATCTATTGCATAAAATGTGTAATTTGGGGACTGAAATTGCAGAGAGGTAGATAGCAGCATTATCATCCTTAGCCTATACATTTTAACAATACCATTGTTACAACTGTTCCGCTATTGTATGCAGGTACTACTGTTCCAGTGTAATAGAGTCTCTAATACCCGTCGACGAAACAGCAGAGCACAAAATAACATGTTGAATTATGGCTGAACTGCGGGTGAGTTATATTTCATTTTCTATAAAGAAGACAGAGGAAAAAACTTTCTAGAACATGCTCTGCTGTGCTTTGCCATGCTGCTTGACAGAAATGGTTGCTGCCCGATTAATAGGTAGGGCAATTTGCAGGTCGGACCTGCTTTCAGTGGGGGATTACGGCATGTAATAGACAGACATTTGTCCTCACAATAGCCCGGAATGATGAGGAGAAAAAATTAAGAGAATTGAGGGATTACTAACCTGAATGCACAGGCCACACGAAGATGATTCACAAAACATTTTCTTCATCAAGTTCAGGGGGGTTGTTACAATGAGAACTCAAGGCTGGAGCTCAAATATGGCACACAAGGTCATGCAACACTGATGAAATGGTGAATTGTTAGCTCAATATTCTTGGATCTTAGCGTGGTGATAGGACTGAAGTGAAAAAATAAAAATAAACATGCTTTAGGTTAGCACACCAATAAAATAAAGACATGTACTACAATAATACCAGCAGCAGGATTGCAAACGTGATCACGTTTGTTTTTTTTTTTTTTACTGTAGTGTGAGGTGAACTCGAGCTACATACACATAATTTGAATTATGTATTGATTTAGGACTCCCTTGGACTAGATTCCTGAAAGTCAATGTTCCTTTTGTTGTTGTATTTACAGGGTTTTGTAGGTCTGTAAACACATGGCGTGCAGGTGTGGAAAAAAAGGATTCCGTGGGCAGGGACTTTGAGGGAGCACAGGCCAACTGACAACAGAACATACATGATCATCCATATCAAAGCAGACCTTTGAAGGTCTATAGACCTTTGAAGGTGTAGAGAATATATAGATATATAGAAAAAGATAGCTCTTCACACCTTCTATATATTGCAAATATGTATACTTATATATAGAAGTGTTCATAAAACATAATATATAGAAGGTGTGAAGAATTATCTTTTTACAATATACAGCTTGACCAGCATATGGGTTGTTTGGGTGTCTGTGAAGAGAAATACGTTAAAATGCATTATTAAGATGATTGCTGTTGGACCGATGCCATCGATATGTATGTTTTGCAGATATATGTAATACAGTGAAATATAATGGTTGTCATTTTTAACATCCAAATCAGATATTTTATTCATCAGTATTTTTGCAAGACAGTCTGTGAATGAGAACCTTTTTAAAGTGGTGGATCAAACAATAAAACCAGGATGGTGTCCATAGCAACCAAAACAATAACTCCAATAAAAAACACAAAGCAGATTTATCAGTTAAAGATTGTGTACCAGTTAAAGATTACACACGGTAAATGCAAATTTTTCTATGTAGTGGCATAATAATTTTTGTTGGTGAACTGCTTTAATAGAGGTTATGGTCATTATGACTTCATCACTTCCAAAAATGGTCGAAGATCTCCTGGCAACCAAGCTGTCATCCCTAGCAGCTAATTAGCTGACAACTTTGAATTCTAGGAAGAAAAAAGAGGAATATACCCAAAGTCTGTGTGCACGCCTACGTCATAAATATAACCTTTTATTGATGTCCCAAGCTTTTCCCTAGCAATCATTACCTAAAGAAAAACCAGTTAGATTTTCATAACTGCTGATTATGGCAATGGAATTCCCAAATTTGTCCTGTTCCTCTCTCCATAGCAACCATGTTGATCTCAGGTCAAAACCAGGAAAAATAAATACTTAACTAGATGGCAACTCACTGATTGACCCGCCAGCTAACACTGACAGACACCACAGGCCTCCGTGTGACAGCTTCCTGGAACAGACAAGTGAAGGACAGTATCTCTCTACCTCTAGGCAGCCAATGGATGCTGACTGATTCCTGACAAGGGCGGTCATTAGCCACCATACCTCAGCGACAGACATGACCTGCGTGTGCCGACCCTTCGCCATTACTATGACTGTAAATCTCTCTCCCTCCCTCAAGCCACCCCCTCCCCATACTTTCTCCCATCGCTCCATTGATCTCAAAACAAATAATACCTCATTCTTGCTCAAGACGGACTTTCACAGTTAATTGCTAAGGTCAGACATCCGGCACCCGACAGTCACGGGAACCATAGAAACGGGTAAAGCTACATCTGTCTGGTGCTCATTATGGTGATTACACCACTGATATGAATGGATTATACACTTGATGTTGGAGCACATGAGGACCGTGGAGTGGAGCAAAGATGGAATGCCCCCTTTTTTTTAACAAGGCCCATTAACATCTCAGCTTGTTAAAACTGAAAGGAAACGGTTTCAGTGGCGGCGCTGAGAATGAAATCCATTAGTTTGCATTTAAACACAAGTATTATAGATGAATTGCAAAAAAGCACCCCTCCCCCAACTCCCCCCCGCCAACTTCTACTTTTAAAATACCAGTACATTCTGATAATCCTCAGCCTTAGGAGTGGCGGAGACAGCCTTTTAATCTCGACATGCATAAAGCGCTGGAAATAAGGACAGAGGTGGCTTCGCTTCCGTCTCCAAGCCAATAAATTGGAATGGTTTTGGGTCACCGGGTGCCAAGATAGGCTTAAAGGCGCTGGCTGGGCTGTCTCAGCCAATAGCGAGCGGGCCTTTCGGAAATAAAGGCGAACGCCTCCCAGGGCCTTTTGTGCATCCTCTGACTCACGCTCATGAATGCGGAGCGACGCCTCGCGCTGATGGAAAAGGCAGACGAGATGCACATAATCCTGGGATCTGGACCGTCTCAGCTCACCGCAAACACAGAATATGCATTAACCAGAAGGCAAGGGGAAAAGGAGGGGGGGGAAAGGGGACCTCCGTGTCCAAAAATGCCACAGTTTGTCTCCCGCCAGTTTTTGGGTTGTTTATTTCGTCGATCTGTTCAGCTGCTATTGAAAGTCACGGTCTTGCGAAAGGAACACGCTTTTGTGTGTTTATTGATGAACAAACTTTCTTTAGCTTTAGCTTTAGATTTCTTTATCTCATTTGGCAAGGGAGAAAATCTGCGGAGTTTTTCCTGAGATTGGAATAGGAGATGCTGAAAACTGACCTCAGAACTGTTAACTGTCCTCTACCTGTTTCGGTTTGTTTTGTGTGATTAACAAGCATGTCGGCTTTAGATAAGCATCGCGTATCTGCCACTGATTCCCTTTTTAATCCATTGTGTCTCTAATGTGGAACAGTGGCATTTGCCCCCTTTAGAACAAAAATTGTACAAGAGATTGTAGATCAGTCTTGAATTTATACCAGTCATTTGTGTCATAATTAAAGTGCACCAAGGTTATAAAGGTTGTGCCACCATACTAGGTGCAATTCATTAAACAGAAAGGGTGGGTGATTCTCATTTGAATTGGTATACTACCTAATCACATGAAAGGCGGACTAAGAACTAGTATCAGTCTAAGTTTTCACTGGTTTGATAGTGAAAGACGATTTCCACCAACAAATTCAGGGCCAGTCCTCATGTGCACCTTGTCCCTGTGATGCAGGAACTTTGCCAAAGTTGCCCTTCTCCAAGGGTTACCTGCACTACTGTGGAAAAGGGGCACTCCGTGATGTATCAATCCATCTTAAAACCAGAACAAGAAAAACAGATCAACAACTCCTTAAATCTTGTTGGAGGGTATGACATTACATTACTGGCGTTTAGCAGATGCTTTTATCCAGAGCGACTTACATCAGTTACAGTTTTTTTTTACATGTTACCCATTTATGCAGCTGGATATTTAGGCAATTGTGGGTTAAGTATGTTGCCCAAGCGTACAACAGCAGCGCCCCAGTGGAATCAAACCAGCAACCTTTCGGTTACAAGCCCTGCTCTGTACCACTAGGCTACACTGCCACCATATGAGGTGGGGACAGGCAGCAGGAAGTCACTTCTCTCAGCTTTGTGTTGAAGAGAGGGTGTTTACCTTGTGGTACACATTGGTTTTTTCCCAAGGGCCCCTCTGGGCCAATCACAAGCACTGCCACAGAATGATGACCTGGACCACAGAGAAAGCTGCATGTGTTCCTGTGACTGACAGACTGTTTACCAAAAATAATTTCAATAATAATATGCAAAGGCATTTCCACAATTATTATTGATGCCAATAATCAAAAACACGCAGGAGATCAAAGGAGGAAATGCAATGGAATATTAAAATAGATGAATATGGAGAAAACTAATACGGCGCAGCTGACACTTGGTCCTGGAGATGCCTCACGGTCTTCCCACAACAAAGTGGACCATGCAACAGAATCACATGTGGAAATTCAGCTTCAATGACAGCACAAACCATCCACCACAATTTCTCATGGCCCCAGCTCACCTTCTACAGGGAAAAGCTGAGAGCACACATCCCAGTACCCTAGGAAGGACTAAGATACGATAGTTAACCAATTCTTCTGTGTTTCAAATAAATGTGAGCCTAATTTATTGCAAAAAAAAAAAAAAAAACAGTGAGCGAAGCTCCAATAGTGAGTGAAGCTCCTTCCCACACCGTGACCGCCTGACATCATAACCCTCTGAAACAAACGAGCAGAAACTCTCCCAAAAGGAGGTCACTGCTGATCTTCCAAACTGCTATCAGCATGAATGATCTGACGTTGCTTATCAATGGGCAGCCATGTTTCAGTGCAAGAGGTAGCACACTCCCACCATGCCTCCGAACAGGAGATAACGGAACGGGAGGGAGGCTACAGTGGCTGCAGGGAGGCCTGGGAGAGGGGTGACTCGCCCGGCCTCCGCCAGGTGGGCGACACCCTTTTTTTGTCCCCGGGGGGGGACATGGTAACGGAGGAGCTGTTGCCGTGCTCTCGTTAATGCCTGAGGGGCGTGGAGTGAGTGGGTTTTGGAGAGCCCAGACTGCCTGTCAACAGCACTGCCGAGTGGAGGGAGTGTCAGCCATTCATTTGTTCTGCTCTTCTGGGTTATTTTTTTCACGTGTGGATGGGCCACTTGATGTTTCAGTGTTTTTAAGTTGAGGGCATAAATAATGTCACACACCTACATAGAAGCGTGAGGAGCATTATGCTTGAGTGTGTGAATATGAACACGCATGCACACACACACACACACACATATGCAAATGGGCACATACACACATGTGCAAATGAGCAAATACACACAGAAACACACAGACATGCAAACACGTGTGCGCATACACACATATGCAAATGAGCACATACACACACAAACACACAGACACACACATGCACACACAAACAAGCAGACACACACAGACACACACACACACACACACACACAAGCACATACACATACAGACGCAGACACACACAGACACACACGCGCATGAGCACACACACATATACACACACACACACACACACACACACGTATGCCAATAGGCACGTACACACACAAACACTGACACATAAGCACACACAGACAAACAGGCACACAGACACACACACACACACACACACACACACACACGCGCGCGCACACGCTCCGTCGGCATGGTTCAGTAGGTCGTAGGCTGGCTTGTGCAAGCTTCTCTGGGGGCTGCGCATCGCTGTTTTTAAATCTGTCAGACAGAGCTGAGAGCTGAGAGCTGAGAGCTGAGCCTGGCATGTGCCTCGGCTTGGAGAGTGAATAATGCACGGGAGCCGCCGGGAGTCACACTGAAGCGGACTGGTGCCTGCGGGGCGTTTGGAAACCGGCCTCCAAAAAGGCATTACCCGCTTTTAACATGCATGACCCTCTAGAATTCCTGATTAAAACCAGCACTGCCTTTGACAGTATGACGTGGCTGCTACGTGACCTTTAAAGCACAGGATCAGGGTTTAATCTCAGCAAACCCAATAAACGTTTTTTTTTTTTTTTTTTGCCTTCTCCTTATTCAAACACCCACACTGCCTCTGTTCAAATGCCTTCCATCAGGGTATCAGCAACATGACAAACTCAATCACAAGGTGTGTAGGATGTTTGTCCTTTGGTATTATATGTCTATATAGTTAGCTTTTCATAAGGGAGAACTGACATCACTGGTCCAACAGTGTGTACTGCCTGGCTCCAGAGGGTCAGGTCTGACCGGTTAGTTGGGAGGCCTTACTCAACAGTCAGACAAATAATAATGATAAAAAAATCTCTGTTATGACTCAAGACTGTCACAGTGCACTGTAACACATAACACAGACAGTCCTCATTTAAACTGAACACACACACATGCTGGCGCACACACACACACACACATACGCACATACACAAACACATACAGACACATGCACACCATGATGACACCAATTACAAGGACAATTAAAGTAGCCTACAGGTAACTGCCAAAATAAAGGGAACACTTAAATAAATGAGGGATATATAGTTTATTGAAAGCAGGTGCTTCCACACAGGTGTGGTTCCTGAGTTAATTCAGCAATTAACATCCCATAATGCTCACACACACACTCTCCAGCAACTGCCATTTTGTGTAATTTCCTCAAGAAAAAGACACACTGAAACATATGGAGCTGGCTGAGCTGCTCAAAAAAGGGGGAATTTGTTCAGTACAGCCAATATGGCCGTTCCTGGCCTTCTACATCCTCCTCCTGCTTCAGATGAAGATCCCTGCCACTCCACGCCGAGGTGCCCTCCATTGTACGTGCTCTAAGGGTGGGGAAAAAAAAACAACACAGCAGGGCTTTATCTTCTTTTTTTATTTTAATCATAAAGAAAAACATCATATTATCGGTCACATAATCTGATGCAAGGAAAACTCCGGTACATTTTCATGGCAAAGGCATTGTTTGGGAGATGTACCTCCATTGATGGCCGTGGCATACTAACACGGTTCTCCGGGTTGATTCGGTGACAGCCTTTTGGATTTTGGTTACAATGGGGAATGTTCCCGGGCCATTGTTTTCGGAATATAGGTCGGAAATACGATACAGGAGCCATTAACATGTCGCACCTTGAGATAATGCATATACGTGTCACTATACCCCTATGCCACTTAGTGCGCATTCAGCGTCTCCTGCCTTTGTCTGCCTTGTCTGTCCCAGTCGACAACAATAAATAAAACCCTGATTCCCAGAGCAGGGAGGCCTGCTTCTCAGACACGCCAAGATCAGTACAGCAGACAACAGTAGGCTACTGACAAAGGACAAAGTCCCATTCAGACTCCCCTTCTGGGTTTAAATGAAGGGTCAATCTAAGCACTAACACACAACAACAACAAAAAAAACTGCAGCGTATCAAAGCAGTGGCTTCCTTTACACACATTGTCGCTTTTGTGTACGTGAGACGTTCCTTCGTGACATTTGAGAGGCGAGGACCATAATGAGATACTTAACCAGTAACCCAAGATTAAAATCATCTGGCGCATAGAAATGATTCGCAGATTATGAGCATCGTAACACAAGCCAGAGTCCCTTACTGTTTCAATTAAAAAGAATAGGATAGGTGATGACACAATGAAGACATTATTACATGTCTTAAAGGCATTATATGCCCTAAGAGGCGGGGTGAATTTGAAGCAGGCCGTCTGTGCTTTAAGTGGAGGGCGGTGCAGGACCTCTTTCCAGGTCCTTGATCCCTGTCAGCGGAACCTCTCGCCCCCTCACCCTCTCGCCCCCTCGCCCCCATGTCTCCCCTGTCCCCGACTCTGCTGACTTCTCAGTGCAACCCTGCAGACAGACGCTACCAGGCCAGGTTGCTTCACCCCCAGGCTGACTGCTTCTCGAGGCTCCTGACATTGCAGATTAATGGAGCGAGAGCTTCACCCACCCCACACCCCCAACCCTCAACCCCCCCTCAGCCAACCCCAAATAACAAATAAAAGCACGCCATCTTTCCCTTAATCCTTCCCTCCGTCGTGTTCCTGAACCAGCACTCTGACCTCCTCTGCCTCTCGTAATATAAATTCCTCCTTTCTTCCATATCTTCCCCTTTCACCCCTCCTGGCCCAGCCCCCTCTCCGAGCTTCCCCCCCCCCCCACCCCCGACCCTCCTGCTCGAGCGTGATAGACGCTCTCCAATCCCCCTCCTGCATAAATCTTCAGCAAGTTGGCCACAAATATTCCAGCTATGCTGATTTATGGAGGCAAGCCTGATTCAGAGGCAAGGTATGCTGCTCGCATGAAAAAGGGGATTGATTTCTTACCGCCGGAGCTTTAAAACATAGCTGACCCCCATGTGCAAATAATAAAAGGGAGCCACCCTTAAGTGTATGAGTACGCGGATGAGCCTATCTGTTTGAGACACTCCCGAGCCACCTGCGAAAGGTCAAGAAACACGAAAAGGAGACAGGTCTGTGGATAAGGCGCCCGCCAGATGAACCACACGCAATGATGGTGTGAAGGGGGGGGAGTCCCGTCAGCAATTTTGCGGTGTCGTCGTTAGTCACCCATACTAGGAGGTCCAAGGAGCACACCACAGTTACCCTCTGGCCGACCGCAAAAGGCAACCACAAAGTCTACAACTCACCTCACCTGATTTCTCCTCTCACCTCGCACCATACGCCCTCAAAAGAATTTACTTTGTTCGGCTGAATTAGTGTTGACAGGAAATCTAAAAATATAATGCACATGAAGCTGTATCATTACACACGTATACATATTTTGCTGTATCGTCAACACGAATGCCTCTCGTCACATACTTTTGGGGCTCCTTTCCTTGTAATTTTGTGTGAGTTAAACGTAGGTATTCGCCAAAAGAAATTTACCGTCCATGCTAACGGATGACCTACTGACTGTAAGTGCAGAAAGCATAATTTTTGTCATGTACTGGTGCATGCTAGTCAGGCACACACAGTGCACATAGGGTCAGGAATCCAGAGCGTCTGTATAAAGATCAAATTGCACCCTGTCTTCAATATCTGATGTGCGTCTGCCCCACACTCTAAACATGCAGTTGCCTTGCTCCATCATGTCTCCCACATACCGACAAGAGGGGATCCTGCTGGTAATGGATAGTGCGTATTTCTTCACCTCAAAATAGTCTCCTGGTGCGTAACGACATCTCACACTTAAACGATCAGGTGCACGCAGTCTGGGTTGTCAAGAAGCTATTCGGTAAGAATTACGCACCCCGAAAAGCCTCCCCCCCATTGGTAGTTAGCCCTGTCAGGAATTTGCTTGGATGGAACTTTGGAAGGGCCAGAGGACAGAGTCTGAACTCAGCCCTGGCAAAAAAAAAAACCCACGTCTGTGGTCTGGTCTGAGAATCCCAGCCTGTCGATGGAGACGTCTCCCCCCCACCCACCGGGTGATATAAATTAATCTGATTTTAATGACGCCACGCTCTGTGGGATTAGCCTGGCCCTGCATCATCGATCGAACCGTCTTAAAGTGCACACTGTCGAGGGTGAGCAAGCCGTGAGCTGCGCCGAACCCCCGCAGAGGGCAGAGGGATTAATGCCGGACAGGGGCGAGTGTCATCTGTCATGCCGTGATCCAGGGGAGTGGCCTCCAACAGGCAGGAGCGTTATCTCACAGTTACTCAGACGCTCCCTCAACTCGAACTGACAGCACGTCCAGCTCCCGCTGTGAGGAATTTATTTAGTGCTTATTCTCAGCTTAATGGCCAAAGGATCTCCTGTCAAACGCGATCAGCGGTGAGCCGGCCGTCTGTCCTTGGTCAAAGGCTTAGAGATGTCTTCATAGTACGCGCTGCTTCCGCGCGTGTGACGTGCATTTTGTCAGGTGTTTATCTTAATCGCTGTACGCAGCGTTCCAGTCCGAGCGCGGTAAGGGGGGGCGGGGTTTAACACACAGGTGTAGAGTGCATGCATGCAGGTGCGGGGCCGACGGCGCAAACCTGCCCTGCCGTTAAAGGAGAAAAGATCAGACTTGCGGGCGTGAACTGCAAACGACACACATCGCACGGTTTTGATTTGCTGCCTTGTGTGTGAAGTGTGTTCGGTCTGAGTAGTGAGGTAGGCCAGTGAGGTGAGGTGGGGGTCTGAGGGTGGGGTGCATTGCGGGTCGGCGCATTCATTTTAAATCCAGCGCTAATCTCGTTCACCATGGAAATGTCGTCAACAGTGCTATCAAGGTATTTCAATCTGTGCACACAACAAATACAGGGATTTCCACTCTGGAAAGAAAGTATCTTTCACAGCAAACACGGACCACTCCTTTTCTTGTCAAGTCTAAGTCCTGTTACTGAAAGATTTATGCCCAGAGCTTTCTGTGTACAAAGTTCATGCAGCTGTGGAGACAGAGTGGCAACGGCTTCTTATGAGGAGGAAAGCGTCTGCTATCAGCTTCAGAGAAGGGGGGCGTTTTTACACATACACAAGGCTGCATGGAAAAGTGGAAGCTACACATATTGAATGTTTACACAGAGAGCTGCAGTCACTCACCACCCCCCACCCCGCATAGGATGAACTCCCGGCCTCGCAGGTTCACACATGCTCTCTGTCTGTCTGGTAGCTTCTCTCTCACCAGTGCGGATCTGCTGGAGACGCGCAGATAACGCTGCGCTGGTCTAGGAAAGGTGCTAAGCACAATGCCAGTGCCTGGAGAAAAGAAAAAGACTGCAACACTGTGAGAAAAACAACTGAAGAAAAACGACTATAAGTGCAGCTAAAAGTGCAGGTTATCATAATTCATTTGTGACGCTGGATAGAGATCCGTACTTTTTCAGACTGTGCACACACATATTTTCCAGAGCATTTCCAAGATATCTTTCGAGTGTGAGACCGAGGGAACTAACAGACGGCCTGGTCTTGCTGAGAGAGTGTAACAGGGTCTATCAGGGCATAGCGGAGGACCACACACAGGAGACATTCTACCCTCACCATTCGCATGCTACCAGCACAGAAACGCTCACAAAGGGAAAAATCACAAAGCCCAAATCAGCGTCACAACACTCCCTGGGAATGTTCTGATTACCCTCCATAAAATCGCCTCTGTGGGCTGAAAAACAAAAAATGGACACAAATAGAAATTTTTCTCTTTCTCTGAAAGTTATTTTGGACTCGACTATATCTGTTCCAGAGAAAACCTCAGGTTTCCAAGAGACTGACACACTGTAATTATTCCTGTAGCCAGAGGGAGATTTCTTTTTTTTTTACATTCTCAAGGGCACGGAGCAAGATGTCTATATATAAAAAGAATCAATAGATAAATAAAATTTGTTCAAATTCAATATCGCTGAAATTTAGTGGATAGGGAGATGTCATTTAAAGAACAAGACAGTGATGGCGAAGAGCAAATACAACACTGGTGTGCCACTGTACGATCACAGCCTTCTCTTTGTCTGCCAGAGGAGAATATCCCTACAAATGCTCGTCCCATAAATAATTCAGCCACATAATTCAGCACGGAAACAGACAAGGTGAATGCCTTTCGTCCTTCTGTTGAAATGTTGCCACGGACGACCTCGCGCTGGCATTTCAAGCAATCAGCAGTGCCGAGTTACAGGAATCAGGGGGTGGAGGGGCATGTGTTTCGGCAAATGAGAGGTTCTTATGAAATTTGGCACCCTTGTGCTGTTCTGGACATAAGCCCATTTTTAATTTTTTTAATTGACCAAAGTTTTTAATTAATCAAAGTGCAAACTTCAAGCTTGTCAAAGTGATTGGCATATGCGGATCCCCACCTACTCAATTCCCAGTCACATACTCACCTGGAGAGAGGCAGGTGTACCTTACACACCTATTGGCAAAGATCAGGTTAGCCTCTGGTAGGAGGTGTTGTTTGTGCAAGGCATTGTTCAGGAAGCTTTAGTTTTAGTTGATCACAATGGCAATGTTTTCAAAAGGGATTAAGTCACCGAAACCAATAATCCTAGACCTATATGTCTATTTGACTTTATAGCTTCTTTGTCATGGCAATTATGATTAAAAGCACGATTTCAGGAATCTGTGCTCGATTGTAGACTTGTACCAGAGGACATTTTCTGTAAATGTGCTGATAAGAAGGGACATAGGGGTGTGGAAGGTGATCAGATAGTGATACACTTCATACATAATGTGTTGCATCTTGTTTCATATGCACTCAAAAGGGACCTGCTACACCAACAGCAAAACAGTCTGAGTAATGACAGGCAAGCATGACCAGCTTTTAGACAGCCGTGGTGTAGTGCTTCTACAAACACATCCTAGGGTCAAATACTCAGCCTAATCATCAGCTTGTTTTTGTTGTAGTATGCATGTTTGTCTGCTGCTACAGGAAAATAGTAAGCATACTTGACCTGTATGTAAAGACTACTGTACAGTGTTCCTCCTGACATTAAACTCAAGCGTTTCTTCTCTTGTTGTACACAGCCTCAAGGGCAAATATTGTGCAATGCATGAAGGCCAGAGAGACAGAGAGAGTGAGGGAGAGACAGAGAAAGACAAAGAGCGAATGAGGAAGGAAGAAGCAATTTAAGAAGACAAAGCAGAGTGTGGATTGCCTATCTGCACTTGCGATGAGCAATTAATCCTAAATTGACTGGTTACATTCTCTTGGCCATTAAGAAATCAACAGCTAGTGTAAGCATTGCAACAAGAGAAAATGTATTCATTGAATAAAAATGGTTACACTTCCCTCCATTTACCTGCTTCTAAACAATTTATTATTTCTTTTCCTTTAGTTTTTTTTTGCCCTCTAGTTCTGCAGTCTGAACAAGAAAAGAACAATTTGGCATCTGGTATTCCCATCTCAAGCGAGAGTAAAAGTGCATTAATCTCACTTTGCTGTCATCCATTACAAAGGCACAACTCCTGTGGTCTTTGGCTTCCTCTGACAGTGTCATGGTATGTATCAGGGCAGCTCTGTCTCTGAAGCGTATTAATATATGACTCAGACTCATTTCATACAACAGCGTGACTCAGTCAGTTTAGACACTTCTGCCAAGCGCACACTGAGCGTAAACAGTCCTGGTTCGACCCAGCCATGTCATCGACCAGCACTGACCAGGAGCCCACAGCAGTGGAGCAACTTGGCTTTGTTCCGCCAAGGCAGGTGTGGGTGTGTTGGCCAGGGTTCCCTCAGCCCACTGCCCTCAGCACCCTCACAATTCACTTGGGTACCTATGAGTTGCTCAGATGATGTCTGGGGGGATGTGTCTACCCTCTACTCAGTGCTTGTTTCCTGGTGCATTGTGGGACTTGTAGTGTGAAAAACAGTCGTAGTCGGCTTATGAGCTGCTATGTGAGTGCGGGTTGTGAGATGAGTCTAACGTGCAATCGGCGATTACAACAAACGTTTGGTGAAAAAAGGGAGAAAATTCAGAAACATAAAAAAAGACTACTGCAATTCTTTTCCACCTGCCTGAGTGGTGCTGAAGGCCATAATAGAACAGTAAAGTGATTTTCCCAAAGGTTCCCTATTGGAAATCAATTGACATTCAATTAGGCTGGCATTTGAAGGATAGGCATTCTGCGGGTGAGTGAAAAAAAACAAAAACATATCCTGTATGTATAATATATATACATTTATGTGAAACCCCCATGAGAAAAAAGCAATATGGTAGAAAGAAGAAGCAGCTCAGAGGCTCATATCTCACAGACAAGGGGAGGGATGTGACATGAGCCCAACGCAGCGTTCTCTCAACCCAAGCCGTCTAAAACAATGGAAAATAAATGCAGCACCCAACGTGTTGCAAAACATTTCAAAAGCTTAAAGCAGCCTGTTGACTTTTTTTTTTCTCCTCCACATAAATGAATACCATATGTCACACAGTGCCAGAGGGGAAGTGAACTTTTTTTTTTATACATCTGATTGCTATCTCCCTCAGATCCCATCTAAAGACCGGAGTCTCACACCGCTCCGATACGACAGCCGCTCAGAGGCCGCCCTCGTTCTCACGCAGCGTGGCGTCAGGCCTGTTTGATCGGTGCTGCTCACAACGAGTCAAACAGCCATTTGAAAGACTGAAATAAATCACCTTTACCCCCCTTCACCGACAAATCCGCTCCTCCCGTGGAGTTCGGCACATATTTACGCAAACGTTTTGAATGTCTGTGCTCCACAGGTGAGGTGCTTCTCAGCACAGATAGGGTATCTCTTGTGGCTCCTAGGAACAGAGGAGAAAGAGAGCGAGAGAGAGAGAGAGAGAGAGAGAGAGAGAGAAGAGAGACAGACAGGCAGAGACAGAGAAAAAGCGAGTGAGTGAGAGAGACAGAGACAGAGAGAGAAAGCGAGCGAGTGAGAGAGAGAGACAGAGAAAGAGAGAGAGAGAGAGAGCCCGCTGTATCACTGTCACCCCATCAGCCAAGGCGCAGAGACAGTCCAGAACACAGCCTTCTGGGTAATGAAAGCAAAGGAGACGCACTGGGACGTAGGGGACCGGGGGAAGAGTCTGATTATTCCAGTTACTCTTTGCCTTTTCTGGTGCCTGGGCCCAGTCAAGGCCTAGAGGTCACAGGCGAACAGAGCAGTGGTAGAGGCAGAGTACAAAAAAAAACACAGCCCCTGTCCCCACGGAGACAGTGCTCCCCCAGCTTTGCATTAACCAGCTAATTAAGTAGGAGAGCATAATTGATGTGACTCTGCTCTGGGCCCCCAGGGGACCCAGTGGGCCTGGCTGCACTCCGAGAGATAGGTCACAGTTCACCAAGTGCCTGCAGGCACTGAAGGGCCTTGGAACTCTCTGCAGGCAAAGAAATACTGCATGTAAAACTTTGACAAAACAATTACATGGTAGTCTACGAGGGTCACAGTCTCTGTTATTGCCCTCAGTCGTACAATTACCAGGCCAGAGATTGAGGGTGTGGAGGGAGAGACGTGGAGAGAGGGAGGGAGGGGGGGGAATGAGAGGGAGAGAAGCTTTTCTTTTTTTTTTTTTTTTAGACATTAATCAACGTGATCATCTAAATCAAAGGTAACAATAGGCATGTGAAAGTCCGCCTCTTGCTTGCGGTGGAGGAGAAACGCCGAACTCTCACGCGGTGAGTCACAGTGCCAGAGGCTTCCTTTCTGTGAGCTGTGTCACCCACCCAGCCTGCCTCTTCTCCTTCAGCACGCCAGTCGTGCTCAGAGTTCAGCCTGGCAACAACAAAACCATCAGCCCCATCAAAGCCATTAATGTGTCGTTTTTGACCGGGTTACTCACGAGGCAAGGAGAAAAATAAAACTGCTTACAGTACGGGCAGCCAAGGCAAACCAGAGGGCCAGCTGGTCACAGTGCCCCAGTGGTATAAAGACAGTGCCAGTTGTGCACGTAGTTCAGCCTGGAAGCAACCATCAATCAGACCCATCAAAGCTGTTTATGAATCAGATTCAATCAGATTACTCATAAGGTTAAAAAAAACAACAAAAAAACAAAAAGAACAAAAAAGCTTATGGTACAGACAGCCAAGGCAAACACGAGAGCCGATTGGACGCAACATCCCAGCGGCATGAAGGGAGTGGGCGTAGATCAAACATGACGGGGGTTTGTGGAGAGTGTCACTCAGACATCCAGGCGGAGGCGTGTGGGTTTTTGATTTGCGGTTGCACGGTTCCGAGGCCCAGGGCCCTTCGGGTGTGCTGTCCGGGCGGGTCCCGCACAGCAACCCCCGTTCCCCACATCTGCACGACAGATGAGACCCCTGATGAAGAGGCCTTCCAGTCTGGAGCGGCGTTTTGGGAGCCCCTGTTTGTGTTCTCTTTCCCCTCCGCAGCCTTCGGCCCCGCCGCCTCCTGACCCAGATCCTATAACTCACCCCGGCGCACTCCGCCGAGACGCGGGCCCAGCCGGCGCTGACGGCGGTAAGTGCGGCCCAGCGGCCCGCAGCGGACCGCGGCCCCCGCCCCCTGGCTTCCCCCCTGCGGGCCTGGATACATGTTGCGTGACGGCGGAGGGAGATATTTCACGCAGCTTTTACAGTTTTAAAACGGGTCCTCCGTTAATTTGTGGCCCTGACGGTGGCCACCGGACGGGCATAACGTCAGTTCTGGAAATAAATGGTAAACACGGCTTAACCAAAAGCAGGTACAACGCACAAGTGAGTATTGTTTAATTAACGTGCAGAAATTCTCAATATTAGGGAGCCCCTGTCAGACAATATATCAGTTGTGGTAGGAAAATAAATGACACTGGGGGTGACGGTGGGGGGTACCAGGGGGTGAAGAACAGCAATGACCCTGCACTCCTGTGGAGGGTACAGTGCAGGCAGGGTGGGTTTTTGGCCAAGTTTTTTTAGCTCCAGCTGTCTCCTAAGTCTTCTCTGGAAGCAATATGAAGGGATTCGCCGGCCTTTATTTTTGAGGCCTGTAACACATGGGGTTGATGTCTCCCGCTCTTGTACAGACCCCGTTATCCTGATCTGTAACAAAATGAGACGCAGATCTACAACTTCCCCTCTCACTCAGACGGAGGGAAATGCCCCCGTGACCCCCCGCTTACCACTTCACGGTACGCGCGAGGAATCACCGCGAACTGAGGACACCGCGCCTCTCCGGAATGTTCCGGAATGCACGGGTTAAAGAAATCAGGCAGGCGTCAACCCCTTCTGGGTGTCTTTGCCGGGGAAGAGGATATGAAAGCGGGCCGTGCCAATCTAAACACGAAGCGAAGCGCACACGGAGGCGTGGGCGGGGCCAGAGTGACGCGCATGCGGCAGACGGTTCCCGTGATCGCAGCGCTTCAGAGGCAGGTGCTATCACCACGTCCCCGGTGCGCTTCCTCGAGACCCGGGACCCGGCGTCAAAGCTGTTTGTTAAGGAAACTTGTCTTATCTTGTCCTCTGGCTGTATTGGATTTCACATCATGAAGTGGCAGTAGATTAAGGGGGCGAGAGAGTAGATTAGCGGCCGGGGAGAGACTGACACGATCAGAGGGAACTCTCAAATATCTGCTGCCGGCACAGGAGAGGGTCTCCCGTTATCTCCTGGCCGTGTGCTCCGTGGTCGCAGTCCCGACGTGTGTCTCTCACCGAAGGTGTCCAAGGTGATCCGCGGCCGTTTAATTACATCGCACGCTGGCTAGATGTTGGCTACCCCCCCAGGGCCAATAGACGTCATTGTCATTTCTTTATGAAACTGTGGGAGTCCTGGGGTGGGGTTTGTGTGCATGCGTTTAGGAGAGCATTAAAAAAGAAACCAGAGTGCAGAAAGTCTCATGTCTCACTTCCAAGTTAACTTGATTGGCATCATATCAAATAGAACTAAATCAATGACCTCGAAAGACGCAGGAATTTCGATAAATCATGACAATTATTCCATGCTGTACCTGTGCAAGTCTCTGAAGCCATTCTTTAGCTGCTTGTTTTACCTGTGTTCATTTGATTCCTCTTGATACATTACAGAAAGAGAGAGGAGAATTCGAATGTGCCAGGGCCGAGTGTTAAAACACGCAGGGAGAGCAGACCGTATCATCATCGAAGATGATGCTCAGATCGTGTTTGCTGTGGAAAGGGGGCTCCTCCCTAAGACTCTCTCCGAGAAACAAGCAAAACTCAAACAATTGACATTTCCCTCTCAAGGACTATCATTTTCGCTCTTTGAATTTTTAGGAAAACATATAAAGAAATCTGTTTGAGGCCGTGAGTCAGTCGATGCAGAGCGTTTGGTGAGACAATACCTTGCTGTGGCAGGCGTAACTCAGCCTATGAGATAAACATGAGTATGCACAGCGTGCGTACATTAAGAGAAAGGCTTCCATTCCCTCTGTTCCTGACGTCTAAATTCGCCAACGCTTGCTTCTCGCGCTCAGCCTTTTCCACATCCGTTTGTTCTGCTTGTTTTTTTTTTTTTTACGGCGACTTTTGAGTATCGAGTTAATTAGTGTGTCGACATTGAGCGGGTGCAGTTAACCCACCTAATTAATATTTCAGGATCATTAAAAAAACAACTACTTCTGTGAATGATTAAGGAGACGGGCTGGGGGGGAGAGGAAAACAGCAAGATGTGATTACAAACCAAAGCAAATGCGTTATATTCCTCATTGTTTGTAACAAGGACGGCAACTTATTAGAGACATCTCTGAGGAGCCCGCAGATCTCTGAGCGCATGCCTTTGAATTCAGATGTGTCTCCCCTGAACAAGAGCCCATTTGAAGAGAGCTCTGGCCCCAGGCACCAATATGTCAGTAGACTCCCTTGTTACCTTCCCGGGTGCTCAGAGACCACGGAAGGAGTGGAGTGAGGGCCGCCCCTCGCCACACACTCTGAAAAAGGAAACAAACTTGGCTATATTTATTGCACTCCGCTGAACTCCTCTGAACAACCCCCCACCACCATCACCACCGGCTGGGCGCAGACAAATTCGGAGTTATTCGCGGAAAGGGGGGATTGGAGTGACTCAATTTGTAATGATCCGGAATTTATTTCACCCCAAAAGCTCATTCTCCTAACGTATTGATTCAACGACAGACACATCTGGGCCCAAAACCAAGGCCCTTTTCGCACACGAGCGATCTGCCTGCGACTAAACTCCTACATAAATCCCCCCCCCTCTTGCTAGGGAAGGGGCTGATGCCCTGGTCTGGATCTCTGCTGAAAGGGTTTAGCCCTGCCCCATAACCAAACTGCTTCAGGACATGATGAGGAAACCGACTGAACCGGGGCGGCTTGCCGGCGCGGTGTGGGATGCAAATGACCTTGCATCAATAAGAAGGGGAGAGCCTTCAGAGACGATGGCTTTGAGAGTCTCTCTCTCTCTCTCTCTCTCTCTCTCTCTCTGAGTCAGACAGTGTCTGAACAGAGGTATCTCTTACAGGAACCTGAGATCTTTGACCCGTGCGGCCTCACCCTGATCCCAGACCCGTCTGGTTCAGGGACAGTTCAGCGTTAATCATTTTTTCCCCCCTCCCTGCCCGCGTGCCCCGGCCCTGAGTGAGCTGTGTCCACCGCTGACCCTGTCACTGACAGGAAATGATGGCTCACGTTCTCCGCGACGGCTCACGCTACCTGCAAGCCCAGATGATCAGGAAGCCCAGCAGACAGGCTCGATGACCTCACGAGACGGCATCCTGTAACAAGGAAGCGTGGCGCAATCACCTGCTGTAATATAACGGCGGTTTCCACACAAACACGATGATACAATCATTTAAAAAGCTCCTGGTATTTTCAAAGTCTTTGAATATACTTGTTGAGTTGGCACTTGTTGGGCAGCAGTGTAGCAGAGTGGGTGAGGAGCAGGGCTTGTAACTGAAAGGCTGCTGGTTCGTTTCTCTGCTGGGGCACTGCGTTGTAACCTTGGGCAAGGTACTTAACCCACAGTTTCCTGAGCAAATATCCAGCTGTATAAATGGATAACATATCAAAAGACTGTAATCTGTGTAAGATGCTCTAGATAAGAGTGTCTGCTAAATGATTAATAATAACTTAATGATACTTATGTTTTCAGTGAGGATTTTTTATGTGTCCAATCATACAGAAAGAGCAAAATCACAAGCATTCCACATGATGGTTCAGTACAACGTGTAAGGGCATCAGGATGGGAAGGGGGGTTGGGGGGGGGGGGCATGGGAGGTGGGCTACACAGGGCAACATGCTGCCTCTCCTGCCTGGGGGTCCTGGCTTTCCTGGCCCCTCAGTCAGGTGGGTCTCCCCAGCACTCGGCCCCGGTGCCGGCTTCCCGGGGACAGATGGAGGTGGCGGGTGCCAGGCTCTCCCGTCGCCCCCGGTGCCGCCGTGGGCATCCCAGCGTCCCGGTGCCTGACTCTCCGCAAACCGCAGAGCATCTGCGCCCGTCTCTAATGAAGGGATCTTCACAGGGCACGGTGACCCCTCGGGAGGCCGGTTAATTCTCCCAGTGACAGTTCATCCCCCCCTCCCGGGGCTCCTCCTGTGATGCACTCGTGGGGCGGGGGGAAGCGGAGGTCTGATGGCGCTGTTCCAGGCCCCTTGCTGCAGCGCCGCCAGGCTGCCTCTTCATTAGACACTCAGAGGCAGCCTGTGTTTGTACACACTGCAGGCTGTGTCTTGCGCCATTTTGTGGGGATCTGCCTGGGAGCAAGAGCACGACCACAGACTGCACGTTAGCGCTGATGTCTGCTTGGGCAACGAGAGATTTCTAAAGATTAAACATGCACGCGCACACACACACACACACACACACACACACACACACACACACACACACACACACATCTGCACACATATAC